>JAQGBS010000930.1:0-18146 GCA_034698545.1 Acrobeloides obliquus | reverse complement strand
GAAAAATCTGTGACTTCACAGATGATCGAAACACTAGACGATATTACACTGGCAATTGAAAATAAAAAATTTGTTGACATTGTCTACTTTGACATAGAAAAAGCTTTTGACACAATAAACCATAAGAAATTAATTTTAAAACTTCAAAAAGTTGGAATCGACGGAATGTTATTATCATGCATTAAAAATTGGTTGACAAATAGACACTTTCAAGTTAAACTCGTGGATTGTCTATCTGATCCGCAGCCGATCAGTTCAGGCGTACCTCAAGGAAGTATCTTAGGTCCCTTATTATTTAATTTTTACATATCCGATATAAACGACTCGTGCCTAATAGAAAATGTTAATTTGAAATTTTTTGCAGACGATTTAAAATCCTATGTTATTTATTCAGACCCAGCAGAAACGCATTCACTCCAGGCCTTTATTACAAAATTTTCTACTTGGTGCGATTTAAATGATTTAAAAGTTTCAATCGATAAATGCAGAGTTCTCTATATCGGAAACAATCCTCGGCGAAATCATTATTTTATCAAAAATATTCAAATATCTGCTGTTGAGGAATGCATTCGCGATCTAGGAATCTTAATTTCTTCAGATTTAAGATGGAAATCTCATATTGATCACATATGTAAATCTGCTAATACACGTCTTTTTACACTGTTCAAAGCTGTTAGATCTACAGACTATGTTTTTCTCACGCGCATGTACACAGCATACGTAAGACCAATTTTGGAATACTCATCAAATGTGTTTAATCCTTATCTGAAAAAAGATGTCAAAAAACTTGAAAAAATTCAAATAACCGCAACTAAATTAATCCACCATCGATGTTTTAGAGGGAACGAATTTTCGTATTCAGAAATTTTGAAAAAACTCAACCTAAAAACTTTGCAAGAAAGGCGGCTGATTTCTGACTTAATCTTATACCATAAAATTATACACAATAAAATTCGGATAAACTCTAGGTATAAACCAATAATATCTCTCCAAAGAAATAGGGTTAAAATCAATACTACGGCATGTAAATCTTATGCTAGATTCAACTCGTTTTTTGTAAGAATGTCTCGTATTTATTCAAAACTTCCTCCTGAGCTTATTATAAATCCCAGTCAATTTAGTTTTAAAAATTCTTTATCAAAAATTTGTCTATCTAACTATTTAAATTAAGTTTTCGCAACTATGTTTGTGTTTTTTTTTTTTAAATTTAGATTATAGTAGTAGTTTTAATTTTAAACAATCTCTCTATATAGTGAGAAATTTTTTTTAGTAATTGTTATAGTCACGATTGTAATCGTAATATAAAATAAATAAAATAAATAAATAAAAATTCCCTACTTAGATAATCATTATTATTATATTATCATAGCTATTTTAAGTTCAATAACTTTACTATCCAGTTTTCTTTACTATAGATTTATATATCGGCGAAAAAAGCAGCCAGATGAACCCAAATATCTTAGTTCAGAAATCGATTCAAAAATTAGAAGTGTACTTGAATCACTTCCTTTTGATGAAAATTCTCCAGCCTCATTCGATGTTAATCAATTTGAGAATGTCAATCTTATCTCATTTCCACAAAACGAAAAAATCTACAAGTTTAATTTTACAGATTTTGTAGAAAAAAGTTGCATAGAAGGCAAGGTTTAAAAAAGTTTACAGTCACCGCTCCATATAGTGACATCTCGATTTAACGACACCCCGCCTAATTAGATTTAACAACGCTCCTCAGGACCTACATATTGCACAAAAGTAAAAGTGCAAAGTAAAAAGTGCACTAAAAAATTGAAAATTGAAGCAACAAGCTCGACTCTTCACTTTTATTTGAAAAAAGTGCAAAGTGTGCACTTTGCAGTTTTTAATGCATTTTTGGTGCACTTTGCACCTTTACTTTACACTTTTTACTTTACACTTTTTACTTTGCACGTTTGACTTTGCACTTTTATTTTTGTGCAATAGGCACCCTCTGTACTTTTGAGGGTCCGCGCTAAACCACGCTAACCATAGGAAATTTCCGACAGTGTTTTTTAGCACAAACCCTGACAATTTTTACTTCAGTTATAAAGTATATAATGTATTTCTTTAAAAAAAACTCGATTTAACGACACCCCCGCCCAATTCGATTTAACGACCCCTCCCTGGAGGTGTCACTATATGGAGCGGCGACTTATTCCGAATGATGTTTATAGCTACGACAAGACATTTGGTTCAAAAATTCAAACATAAGCCATCGGGAAAATTGATGGCTGTAAAACACCTCATCATCCCAAGAAGCCAATATGATGATGAAACAACTCGACTTCCTTTTCGTAAACTTTTGAGAGAAATTGAAAATTTCCGTCAACTTTGGCAGCACCCGAATATTGTTGATTTTTATGGAATTTGTGTCTATGAAGGACAAGTGTTGATATGCATGGAACTCATGGATTTATCCATGAAGCATTTATTATATATGATGGTTCATCAGGCTAAAGAAAATGTTCCTGAAGAATTAGTTGGATATGTTGCTGTCAAAATGATTGATGCTATGGTGTTTTGTAAAACTAATCGGATTATTCATCGTGATATTAAGCCTAGCAATATCTTGGTTAATTATAGGTAGGGCCACTTTCTGCGTTTTCTCTGGCTCGATTTGCCTACCTATCTTCCTGCATGGGGTCTATTGTTGTATTTGGCAAGTGATTAGTGACAAGTGATAAGCGACAAGTTACTAAAATAAAGGGAAAAATCTGACAAGTTGTCACATGAAATGTGACAAGTGATTAGTAAAAAGTGACAAGTTCAATCAAAAACTGACAAGTTTATTACTTGTGCCTGCCTACGTGCCTGTCTACCTACCTGTTGCCTGCCATCTTGCCTAGAAATTTTCTATTACTAGAACACAATTAAGCTTATCTTTTAGTGGCGAAATAAAACTATGTGACTTTGGAGAATCCCGTTTGCTCGATAACTCTTTAGCAAGCACTCATGTTGGTACAGTAGCCTACTGGCCACCCGAACGTTTACTAGATACATGTTCTAAATATGATATTCGCACAGATATTTGGAGTCTAGGTGTTACCCTCATGGAAATTATTCTTGGCAGACTTCCATATCTATCGAAAGCTTCAGAAACCAACACGACTGTAAATGATGATATTGAAGAACAAAAGTCAACACAATTATCCGTCATTTTTATTGTAAATTGTGCTACGACATCGATGCTGGATGAACTGATTGAAAGAGATATTCGTCCAAGATATTCGGCCGAATTGTGCGAATTTGTGAGTAGTTGTTTACAAAAAGTTGATCAGAGACCGAAACTGGATGCATTATCAAAGTTTTTATTTTATTTAAATAATAATTCGGGTGAAAAATTTACTATAGCTAAGGAGTGCATATCAAAATTTAAGGTAAAAAGCTCAATTATACTACAGGGTGAACGGAAATAACCCGTCCATACATATCCAGTGGGGGGAGACGACCCCCCTCCCCCTCCATCACTTACCCACGTGAAATTTTTAAAATTTTGAGAAAAAAATCATAAGAGAGGACCAAAGTAATGTTGAGAACATTTTTAAGCAATTTCATCCATCCAGGCAGAAGAAAAACATCATAAAAATCATCCACCCTCCCGGGCCAGTGTCCTCTCCCTATAGGATATGTAGGAACCCTCCCTTTTATGATGATTCATAAAAAAAATTTTTTCACAAAAGTGTTCTACAAAGTTGTTCATGAGATCACGACGAACAACTTTGTAGGACATATTTGTGTGAAAAAAATTTATTTTATGAAGAAAAATCCATATGAATATTAATCATCATAAAGGGGCGATTTATTTCTGTTCACCCTATATATAGGAAATTTTTATAATTTCAAAAATGGCTTAAATACCAATAATACAAACATAAATATTAGTGTACCCAAGTCATCTAATGTCAATATTAATATATGTATCAATGATTAAATTTTATTTTTTATTGTATTATACAGGGTGTATAAAAAAATCGGAATTTGGGCGATTTTTTCACGTTTTTTCGACCCGAAAATTTTTTTCACAAATGACCCTATTAAGGCTAATTTTATGCGGGAAATCGATTGCGCGCGTTCCCGAAGCTTGAAAACGCTTCCCTGAATCAGGGTCAGGAAAGCGTTTCAATTCCTCGCATAAAATCAGCCCTAATAGGGTCATTTTTGAAAAAAATTTTGTTTCGAAAAACATGTTGATATTCTGAAAGCTCATAAATCTGAGACTTTTTGTTTTGTTTTTCAGTAAATTTTGAATTGTTGTTGAGATATTTATGTGCGAAGTTTCGTCTGTGTATTACAACGAAAACATGTACATCTATTTCAAATTCTTGATTCAATAAAAAGTTGTTTATTGAAACGATTGGCAGAGTTGGGAATTACCACACCACTCCACATCACATGTGTAGTGTGGTTAGCGATGTGGGGTGGTGTGGGATGGTGTGGTGTTATCAGTGGGGTGGCACATCAGTGTGGTGTGGCACCACTACGATAGCAATATTATTTTTTAACAAAAATTTTGACCACACCACACTGGTGTGCCACCCCACCATAACACCAGACCACACTACCGTGTGGTGTGGTGTGGACCACCCTTTCCAACTCTGACGATTGGTCAAACATACCAAATCCAAACTTTTCTGCTCTTAAAATAGCTGAAAGTTTGTGTTTTGTAACATTTGATCAATCGTTTTAATAAACTATTTTTTATTGAATCAGGGATTTAATATAGGGTGAGGCAAAATAACTGACTCACTTAACATTTTTCAATTTTTCGAAATTTTTTTCTTTCCTTTTTGATTTAATATTGGTTATTTTAAGTTAAAATGGCAGAAATGCACCCAGCTATCATTAAACTGCATGAAATATTAATTATGGTTGACCGTACGGTTCAACTTAGGAACGCACCCTTCGGCAATTTTGAATTCTGGTGCGATTAAATGCGCATATATGCTCAAAAATGATTTTTATTCATTTTTAAAAAAATTTGCAGTCCGACCGCAGTTATGGACAATCGGAATGCAGGCAAGCCGCAAAATTTTCTGTGGTCTAGACTCATTTGGCCTGTGGGTTGGCTCATATGAGGCCGGCCTTGACTCACATGATAAAATTAAACAAAACAAAAAAATTTTAAATTTGCGGTATGCCATAGTTGACAAAAATTAACAAAAGTAACAAAACATAGAGATTATTCATACACAAAATAGATTAATCATACATAAAATATTCAGCGTTCTGCTCCTTTTTGTGACGCTCCTTTTCTGTGATAAACAGCTCCTTCCGCATCATCCATTGCCATTTGAATCTTTCTTTCGAAATTCAGCGCATGACGATGTCAGCCCATCCTTTTGAATCGCAAATGTAAATTTGACACAACATTTTCAATTACATACCCAATAAAGCCGAATCATCTTGACCAACCCCACCCCGAAATTCGGAGGCTTATGATTAAAGGATCAAAAGATATATTCGCATAAAACTTTTTATGATCTTCATTTCTTCACAAAAACTTTGCTCACTGATATGGTTAGGGATGTTTCATCAATGCAAACAAAACATCTACAAATAAATTCTGCCGGAAAGACTCAACAGCAAAAAAACAAGTTATGCCTTGATCCCCACCCTTATCATCATGTATTTTGGAACTAATGATTCACCTATTCAAATTCGAATGTCAATCGAAGGGTGTTAAAACAACATAAAAATGGGACCAAATGCTTTCGAAATTTGTTCCAGAAAGTTTTGGCGTGACTTTTTAATAAATTTCTTCTATAAAATTTGCTTATTTTCTAAAATTTCGGCAGTTGCTCAGATCTTGTTGCTTTTGTTGTTGCATTTTTTCTTCCCTGCCGCGCATTTGAACAAAGATATTTGTGTTAAGACGGAATTTCTCAGAACTTTTAAAGTAATGCAGCCAGGCGCCAAATTTTTTCCTAGTTTATTAGCCAAATGAAAATAGGATATGAGTAAATAAAAATAAGTTGGAAACTACAGTACAAAAGTTTTCCTATGTTGATATACAGTTCTTAAAAGTTGGGGACCCTGGAGCCAATTTGGACCCCTGCAGTAAAAACCCGATATCTCGGCTATTTTAAAAGCTTTTAAACGCGGTTTTTTTATTTTGGTATGATATTGTACACTTTTGTGAACTTTTTGGGGTATGAAAAATCACTGAAAAAATCAGTAAAATCGATGTATCTTTATGGAAATAGCTCCGATCAAAAAGTGATGTTCTACAAACTTTTTTTATAATCATACCAACAGAATATAAAAAACCGTATTTGAAAAGCTTTTAAAATAGCCGAGATATCGGGCTTTTACTGGAGGGGTCCAAAATGGCCTCAAGGACCCCAAATTTCAAGAACTGTATATCGACATAGGAAAATTTTTGTACTTTAGTTTCCGGCCTATTTTTATGTACTCATATCCTACTTTCATTTGGCTAATAAACTAGGAAAAAATTTGACACTTGGCTCCATCTCTTTAACGACTAATCAAAAACTCTCAGAAATTCTGTCTTAAGCTTTCTAAAACTTTATCGGTTGAAAAGGATGAGTAGAAAAGTTTTAGAGTGCGAGCATCTGCATGATATCATTTAATTGGTGAGAAGTTGATCGTGCCATTTCCATTGTAAGCAGTTCAGAGTATAAGATCAGTCGTGTAAGAACATTTGAAATTGGTTGTTTATTAGAAGGCTTTAAAATGATACTATTTTGGTGCTTCCTCTTGACAATTATTGTTATAAGTTTATACAGGTAAAGATACACACATATCAATATTCATGTTATGGGTCAAATTTAAAATTTTCGGTATACCTTAGTGCAGTGGATAAAGAGGCCGACTTTCCGATCTGGCAAGTCAAACAACGTTGGGCTCGCATCTCTATCCCCGGTGGGTAAAACTTTTGATTTTCAAAAAAATTTTCTTTTCAGAGAGTAAAAAATTTTGCTTACTAAAAATCAAAAATTTAGCCCACCAGGGATCGAACTTGACTGACTCAACGTTGCTTAACTTGCTAGATCGAGCCACATGTGTGCAAACACTCCCCGAAAATTTTGACTTTCTGCGGGTGAAAAATTATCCTTTTCATTGAATGATGCAAAAAGAAATCGCTCTGCGAGGATCGAACTCTCCTCTTCAGTGCTAGTCTCTGGCGACCCAACCACTTAATTATGGACTTGCAAAATTTTTAAACTTGTCGCAGAAACGGACAATCTTCTTATATAAAACGTATAATGTTTGTTTGTTCGGACTAACTTTTGAAGGTTCGACCCAAACCCTTTACACGATACGTCATCGTAATCAGGGCAAAATTCTAAGACGTTTGACATCACATTTATGAAAATTGGTGAACAAATTTTTCTTTCGATTTTTTACCCCTTGGACTAACGAGGGAATACTGTCCGAAAATTTTTTCAAAAATTCCAATATTTAGTGTGAATTATTGATTCGAAAAAAGTATTCCTCCTAATTCTAGAATTGAAAAAACCCATTTTACAAATATGCAAAAAAATATCTACTCAGGCGGGAATCGAACCGTATAATATAATACTAGCCACTGCACTATCGATGCACTTGATTTAAGTGTGATTCAAATTGACCATATGTTGATGACTAAAAATTGTTGTGAATATTGAATTTGGAGGAATAGTTTTTTGGAATTAGAAAAATACACTTATAATTACAGCGAAAAAATTTTGCAAAAAGCTCAAAATTTTCCCCGAACACTTCCCGGTATTCCCTTGTAAGGTGAGAAAATCGAAAATTCACAAATTTCTCCAAATCGGCTGATTTTTTGTACTCGGGAGTTTTCGGGTATGAGGATCACGAATCCAAAGGAGTTTTTGATTTTGAGTTCAGGAAAAATTAGAAAATCGAAAAAATTTTAATTTTCACATTATAAACGTGTCACTCCAAATAGTCTGGCAAATCCAGACTAGCTCGTGTTTGTCAGACTAATTCGTTTTATGCGAATTTCAAGAGGACTATAAAATCGCCTGGAAGCAATCGAAAGAGCTCGAAGGCGCTTGGAAGCACTCAAAGGTGCTCGGAGGAGCTCGGAAGCACTCGAAAGTGTTCGAAGACGATCAAAAACGAGGCCGAGCCTGAGTGCCAACGGTATTCGGTCTCCAGGTTTTAATTTTAAAAAATCAAAAACCCGACATCTAAACCTACGAAAGACCGACGTCTTAACCATTTGATTATATTGTCCAACTGTTTGAATTTTTCAAGTGAATTGGGATATATTTTTTTTAAATTTTACAATTGTAGTCTTTTTAGATTTTATGATAAAGATCGAAAATATTGGCTTCTTCAAAACATTCCTTGCCCAGAATCGCCACTTTTGTTTGGACAATATTGGAGTCTCAAACTTCCTTACAAACAATCCATCTTGCAACTTCAAAAATGGACAAACGAATTTGGCCAATTCTATGGCATCTTGGAAGGATCGAGGAAAATCTTGGTTATAAGTAACCTTGACATGATCCATGAGCTCCTTGTGACCAAATTTGATATTTTTGAGACTAGAAAAGTGAGCCTTCTCATATATTTATTATCAGGGATCGTAAGTCTGTTGATAAATCATAAAAATGTTGATTTTGAAGGTACTCTGATTGTTTTTCTGATTTTTCTTTCCCTGATTTTTCTCAGAGATCTCACAAATTCCATTTTTCTACAATTTAAAAAAATTATTGCAAATTTGCATATATAACTCAAATAATTTTAGCTGAATGCAATGGCCGATGAAAAAAGTAGCTTCAATGAGGGAAGCATTTTACATAGCACAAGTTTTCGGTGGAAGAGGTTGAGAAATATCGCCTCAACTTACTTTAACGCCATCAATGTAAAGAAAGTAAGAATTGTATTTTTTTAAAGTAAACTTTCTTACATAGACAATTCCTACCATTCAAAAATTGTCCAATAAGTATGCTGAACATTTGGGGTCGTATGCCAGTAATGACATGGTCTTTGATATTGTTCCGTAAGTTTCTCAATTACTTGACAGCATGCGGCAGTCGAAAGTTTGAAAAAATTTTTTAACTCGGGGCGAAAAATGGCTCGAACATTTTTGTTGCAAAAATATTTCACAAAATTAGTCCGTATGCCAGCATTTCTAACGGAAAATTGCGGAGGTCTTGGTACCAATGGTAGTGCACTTAGACGGTAGCCAGAAGATCCGGGTTCGAGTCCCGGTCGGGTTCGAAAACTTTTGTCCTATTTTCAAACTCCCAGTATTTTTTAAATTATATTTATAAACTATACTATTTGAACACAAATTCATTTGCTACATTGAAAAAAGAATCTATCTCCATAATTTGATGCAAAATTGGGCATATTTTATCATGGACCCACCCCCTCTAACTTCCACTACGCCACTGAGATGGCTGATAGACTTTCTCAAATTGGATGGAGCTTGAGAAAACGGATTGTCAACGTATGATCTGATAGCATATTTTTTTCAGACTTCTCCAACAACTAACCGATGACATTTTTGCCCATCTCATTTTCGGCGATGAGCAAGCTGCCGATCAAGACTATCTCAATAAAATGTTTGATGCGATCGACGCTAAAAAGAACCGCATTGAAAAAGTTTTTTCCATCATTTGCACAATTTTTCCGCTTCTCAAACCAATCGTCCATTGGATAAACTCGAAATTAAAGACCAACTACTTCTTTAATAATCAACTTTATAAAAATATCGCTGAAAAGATTGAGAGAAGGAAGAAAGAATTGAAATCTCAAAAGAAAGGCACTAACAATCAAAATTTCACTTATCTAGATCACTTATTAACAACTGAATTGTTGGGCAAGGATGAGGAACGTGAAGAAGAGAGAGAATATTTTTATTCTGGAAGACAGGTAAAAAAGTAAAATTAGAAATTTGGCCAAAATCTTGGCTACGACACCCACTTCTCCAAGGAGAAGAGGACATACAATATAAACCCTCGTTTCACCTATAGAGGGCTGTATCCACAACTGACGCTAAAGCTAGCGATAACGCTATTAGCTGCAGCTAAAGCTAAAAGCTGTAGGTAACTCTAATAGCTGCAGCTAGTATGCACAACTGATGCTATGAGCGTTAGCTACAGCTAATAGCGTTAGCGCTAGCTTTCGGATTTTTTCAATTTTTTTCGAATTTTTAAAAATTTTTCATACGGCCCAGAGCCGTAGCTGTAGGGATAAATATCAGGAAGGGCGCTTCATAAAAACGGCTCACATCATACTCTAAGATCAACTTATATACCGCACACGAGTGTGATTTATATGAGTTGCCATTTATGCGTGTATGGTAGCCAAAAAACAGAATTTCCACCTCCGGGGTCAGAACCCTCCCTGTTCAAGATGAACTTTAGGCCCTTGCTCCTGCATCATAGGTGGTGAACTTTCTCTCTTGGCGGGAAATGACCTATATTTCTGATGTTTTTAGGTGACGCGTTATCTAATGACCAATGAGATAGTTTCCGCAATGATGAACATGCTGTACGCAGGTCACAAAACTTCTGGTAATTTTTTTCATACACTATGATCCCCCAGAGTGCGGATTACAAACTGAAGTTCTGCTTGAAGTGTTTCACTTAGATTTTCTCGCTAAATACTGCAGTAGCAAAATCTTTAGGGAACAAGGGGGAATCAAACCCTTGTTAGTGTCCGTGATGCCGAATTCCTTGACAGCGCACCGGACCACTACACCATAGTGGTCACTGAATGACTTGTATTGAATTTTGACCTTGTAATAGTGCCAACCGCAACACATCCTATTCTCATCTTTATCTTACATGGGAGGGGAGGAAGCTCCAAGTGAGAAGGTTGCTGCTACCTCTAAGATGATGACAATCAAAAAAAGATGCCAGAATGTGGCGTATTGAGGGTTTCCTGTGGGGTCTCCCAGACGCACCAAAGAGGAAAAAAGTGTGCGCAAGAGTTAAAAAAACCAATCGATTCAGCTTACTGAGATCTTCAAAACAAGTACCATATCATGGGTTTTAGGGTTTTTCCATAGCCGAGTGGCTAACATGTTCGGCATTAACTCATAGGGTGCGGGTTCGATTCTGCGCCCTATAGTCATTTTTTGTTTTGTTGTCAAAAGTCATGAAAATTTTTGCTTATCCATGGAATTTTTAGCTCGTGCTTTGATTGCAGTTGTATATAGTTTGGCCAAAAATCCTGCCGTGCAAAAGAAAGTGTTTGATGAAGAGGTTTCTAATTTAAATGAAGTATAAGATTTTATCGTTATAAATAGTATTAAAAAATTTTAGGATCTGACTTTTGAGACGCTCGAGAGCTTGACTTATCTTGATTTAGTTATCCGTGAAGCTTTGCGTCTCTTTCCCCTTGGCTCAGAGTAAACTTTTTTTAAATGAATTCACAATTAGATAATTTCAGACATGTTGCACGAAAATGCATGGCTTCTACAACACTTGGAGGCGAAATAAAACTGGAAATTGGAGATTTTGTGATGGTGGATGTGATGTCTTTGCATTTGAATGAAAATCTCTGGGGACCAGAGCCGGAAAAATTCAATCCGGACAGGCAAGAAAGAATTTCATTAAAGAACCAGTCTAGTGGGGAAAAAAGTTGCCCAATTTTTGTTGATATTCGGAAAGTTCATGAAAAAAATGGAGCATTTTTTGTTTTTACGGTAAATTATGAATCGTTGTAGTTTGCGTTTAAATTTGGTGATTTTTGAAATCTGTATATTACAACGAAAACTTTCAAGTTTTCGTTGTAATACACAGATTTCAAAAATCGCCAACTTCACACGCAATTATTTCAAAAACTACAATGATTCAAAACATGCCGTAAAAACAAAAAATGCTTCATTTTTCATAAACTTTCTTCCGAATATCAACAAAAATGGCAACTTTTTTCCCACTGCACTGAATCTTTAATCTCTAGTTTAACCAAATTCAGGTGGCTCAATCTTCAATACAAGAATTCGACTCAATATCTATCATTTGGACAGGGTCCTCGCATGTGTTTAGGGGAAAAATTGGCAATGCTCAAATTGAAGATCATGCTTGTGGTGTTGCTTAAAAATTTTAGAATCATTGCAGTTGATGAAGAAGTATACTTATAGGACCAGTCCACTCGCAAAACACTATAAAAAAGTTATATATTCGGAAAGTTCATGAAAAATAGAGCATTTTTTGTTTTTACGGCATGCTCTGAATCGTTGTAGTTTTTGAAACTGTTCATGTTTTCGTTGTAACACACAAACTTTTTGAATAGAGTACTGTTCTTTAATCTAAAGGTGTAGAGTTAATCTCTGAATCGTATCGTTGCCAAGATAATCGCGCTTGAAGTTAGCGATTTTTAAAATCTGTTCATTACAGCAAAAACATGAACGCAGTGAAAATTCCTCTCTGAATTAAAGTTGTGTATTGACACGAAAATTCAAAATTTTTTATCTAGTTTTCGTATGTCAAAGAAAAATGAAAAATTTTTAATTTTCGCGTCAATACACAACTTTTATTGATTTAGGAACGAATCTTCATTGCGTTCTTGTTTTCGTTGTAATATACAAAATTTCAAAAATCGCCAACTTCAAACGCAATTTTCTCAAAAACTACAACGATTCAGAACATACCATAAAAACAAAAAATGCTTCATTTTCATGAACTTTCTGAATATATAATTTTTTCATAGTATTTTTTCCAAGTCGACTGGTCTTTTAATCTCTAGTTTTTCTATGTCTTATACTTTCTTACTTAGAGTGATGCAAAAGAAGAGCTTATGCACAAGAAATTGATGGTCAAGCTCATTCAAAACCATTAATATTTTTACATTTTACACGAGATGTTTTCTTACAGAGTGAGGCAAAAAAGGTGGTGAATGTTGTGATTTTTACATGAATTTGGGACAAAAAATTTAAAAAATAAAATCATAGGGGTGATTTTATGTGGGAAATCAATTACACGCATTCCGGAAGCTTGAAAATGCTTTCTTGACCCTGACTCAGGGAGTGGATTTGGTGTATTGACGCGAAAATAGAAAAAATTTCTTTTTCGCCATAAAAGCATCCATCTGGGGGTAATTTTATGCGGGAAATCGGTTGCGCACATTTTCTAAGCATGAAAAAATTATCTTGACCCTGATTCAGAGTATGGATTCTGTGTATTGACACGACAATCGAAAAATTTTCTTTTTCGCCATTACACCAACTCCATTCCCTGAATCAGGGTCAAGATAATTTTTTCATGTTTAGAAAATGTGCGTAATCAATTCCCCGTATAAAATTACCCCAGATGGATGCTTTTCGGGTGAAAATAAAAATTTTTCGATTTTCGCATCAATAACCTACTCTATTCCCTGAATCAGGATCACAAGGAAGCGTTTTCATTCTTTAGAAATGCGTGCAATCGATTCTCATCATAAAATTACCCCTATATGGATTATAGGTCAGCAAGGTGGGAGGGGATCTCCGATGAGGTGGTCCCCCACCATCTCCACCAAAAAACGACCTTTTTTTAGTTTGAGATAGTCTTCTGACACCCAATTTTTATGGATCATACTGTTCGGCGGGGCCCATGAGGTGGTCTCCTCCCTTAATTTTAGGTCCCTGAAGTGGTTCCCCCTCAATTTTGGGCCCATAAGTGAGTGGGTCAGGGGGATGCTCCCCCCTTGCGACCTATGATACGGATTATTTTTAGAAAAAAATTTTCCGCTCTCAAAAAAATTTTCAAGCCCCAAAAATGCACTTTTTTTGCCTCATCTTATAATAATTTTTTATTGGTGAGAAGTTTTATCGATATTGAACAGATTTTAAGGATATGTATAAGTACATTTAAAAGGAGTAATAAATTTCTGGAATTTGTCCTTCTTCAACCGTCTTCTTGTATCCTTTTATAAAATTGAACGTAACTTCATCAGTCGCACAAATTTTAGATCCACCAATGCCATAATGTGTTATTGTTGTTAAGCCATCCTACAAAAAATACTTTCAAAAATCTTAATTAAAATATTTTAACTACGGGGTGATTTTGAAAAAATGGGTAGCTTTTGTGATTTTTACATGTGAAATTGGGAAGCGAAACTTTTTTTCCTAAAAATAACTCCTCAAGGGATAATTTTTTCGTGAAATCGATTACGCGCATTGCTTTGAAAATGCTTTCCTGGACCTGATTCAAGCGGGAAATTGGATTTTTAAAGCGAAAATGGTTACTTTTTGGATTTTTTCCCCTGAATCAGGGAAGCGTTCTCTTTTTGGGAATGGGGGCAACCAATTTCCCGTATAAAATTAGATGGATGCTTTCATGGCGAAAATAAAAAATTTTCGATTTTCGCGTCAATACACCAAATCCATTCCCTGAATCAGGGTCAAGGAAGCGTTTTCACGTTTCGGGAATGTAGGCAATCAATTATCTTCACAATTTCACAATTTTTTCCAAAATTCAATTTTTTTGTTTTTTGCGTCAATACACCGAATCCATTCCCTGAATCAGGGTCAATTAAGCGTTTTTACACTTCGGAAATGGCAATCGATTCCCCGCATAAAATTATCCCCTAAGGGCCATTTTTAGATAAAAATTTCCGGGTCCCAATTTCATGTAAAAATGACAAAAATGGCCATTTTTTAATTAACTTACATAAAAATGTGCTATAGCTCGATATTTGTCCCCTGGAATGATTTGTGTAGGCTCACTCAAATTCACACGGAAAATCGTTTCTTTAGAATCTCGATCAAATGTGGCTTCGTTTTTGCCATAAGCCTTTTTGGTCGTTAAATTGATTAGCTATAAAAAGTTTATGCATATTTTTTGCGAGTATATTTAAAAAACCTCAATTCGAACCATGACAGGTAATTTGCTAGTAGGATCCGAATTTCCATACAATCCAAAACCAATTATAGTAACAGGGTTGTTAACAGTAAACCTGTAAGCTATGGATTTAAAAAAAATTTAAAAATTAAAATTTTTTACTCAACATATTGACGGTCTTCACATTTCCAACCAGGTTTGACATCCTTATATCTTCTAACAGTTCTTTCAATCATCGTTAACACCCGCACGACTGTTTTGAACAACTATATATTTCGTTGCAGGGTGACGAGTTTTTCTAAAACATGAGCTATGTGTCAACCGACAGGAGCAAAAATGAAAAAATTTTTGAATTTTTTTAACAAGTGACCCTTTAGGAATAATTTTATGCGAAAAATCAATTGCGCGCATTTCCGAACCTTGAAAACGCTTTCTTGACCCTAATTCAAGGAAATTTTCGCTTCAATATACCGATTCTTTCCCTGAATCAGGGCCAAGGAAGCGTTTTCAAGGTTCGGGAATGCGCGCAATCGATTTTTCGCATAAAATTATCCCTAAAGGGTCACTTGTTAAAAAAATTCAAAAAAATTTTTTTTAATTTTTGCTCCTGTCGGTTGACAGAAACAAAGTATACTAGCTCCTAATATTTTAGAATTAGCCAATTTAGTAAAAAAAATTTGACACAAAACTATAGGTACGCGGCATAGACCTTTAAAAAATTAATTATAGTTTGGAAAAATAAAAATGCAAAAATACACACTTCTAAACACATTATCAAAAGCAAATTCTTTTATACCCTTTTCTCCTCTAATCTACTAGACTCTTTTCGTTCACTGCACCCTCTCATTTGTATTTTCCGTCAGTTTTGCTCAACCGCTCCATTTGTTGTGCAATTTCCATTTGTTGTGCAATAATAGTTTACTTCATTTGGTGTGAATCAAGTTATTCAGTGCTTTACCGAAGGGGGTACAGGAGATATAGGAAAATAAAAGTGTTTCCCCCATAGCTCAGTGGATAAGTAAGGCAATCGTCCGATCTGGCAAGTTAAGCAACATTGGGCCGAGGGTTAAAACTTTCGATTTTTAAAAAAATTTTGATTTTCAGTGGCAAAAATCTTTTGCTCTATAAGAGTCAAAAAATTTTTTTGAAAATCTAAAGTTTTGACCCTACGGGCTCAAGTTGCTTAACTTGCCAAATCGGACGGTCGCTTTATTTATCCATTGAGCTATGTGGGCAGCGCTTTTACTTTCTCTCTCACTGAAACAGACTATACCAAGGGCCAAAAAAGTTTAAAAAATCCAAAGGGTCCCCTTATGTTTTTGACCAAAATCTTATACTCAGTGGTGGTCATAGAGCTCAAGGATGGGAGGGGGGGGGGGAGGTGGAATTCATAAGAAAAATTTTTTAATGGACAAATTGATAAAAAAAATGTTAAAAAATGGGTAAATTGTTGTAAAACTGCGAGCCCAACGTTGCTTAACTTGCCAGATTGGACGGTCGCCTTACTTGCTATCATGATCCTAATTGCCTAAATCAAGATCATGATAGCATTTTCATGTCTCGGCAATGTGCTAAAACGATTCCCCTCATGAAAATACCCCCTAGAAAGCCGGTTTTCCAACGAAAATCCGAATTTTGGTTTATTTTCGCTTTAAAACAATCACCCTTACCCTGAATCAGGGTCAGGGAAGCGAATGTGGGCAATCGATTTCCCGCATAAAATTGCCCCAGAAAATGATTTTTAAACAAAAATCTAACATAACTTCCTTGACCTAAATCGGAGAAGAATCCGATGTGTTAAAGCGAAAATTGCCTGAATCAGGGTCAGGCAATTTTTGCTGTACAATTTCTTTTCGTTTTAACAGAATTGTCAGGGAAAAATGACAGCAACTTTATGGGATCAAAGCACAGCTCTAATACACATGATCGCTCGTGGCCAATATTTGTTAATTCCATCATAAAAATTATGCCATTCATCTACTACGTCTATTGAAACTTGAGATATTGCTCTAAACAGTCTTCAAACTACAAGTGCATCGGCTAAGCACGCGTGAATGTAATCTAGATATCATCGAATGTTCCGAAATTTTGACGTCAAATGAAGAATCAGCAGACATCATTTCTACCTATAAAAACATTCAAAAACACTTCCCAGTCTGAATGAAATTCATACTAAGTGGTTGTTTCTTTTGCATTTTTATCTAAAATTTATATTAACAAAAAATTAAATTCTAAACAAATATTTCAAGATGATTTGGTGCAAATTATTTATATTAATGTGCCTGTTGTGTGTGCTGGTTTCTTGCTATCCGAAAAGTATATTTTCAACATTTTTGTTATATATTTTAAGCAGGGTGAGAGGACAAAAAAGTTGCCCTAATAATCCCAAATCTTTGAACATGAATATATAGTTTATTTGAAAGAATTATACACAACTGCATCGGTGGTGCAGTAGATATGTATAGTAGTTGACTCAAAAGTTCTCGGTTTATCTCCCACTAACGTTGAATTAATTTTTTGATTTTCTTCAAACAGAAAATTTTTTGTACAAAAAGTGTTGTTCTAAGAAAAAAACACTTACCTGATTCAGGGAAAGCGTATTGTGTATCGAAGCGAAAAGTTGCAAAAAAGCGATTTTTGCTTAAAAACGACCCTTTTTGGGGTAAAAATTGTATTATCGTCCATCACGAGATTTAAAAATTCCGACGGAGGCAAGCATCAAAATTAAAAATAAACGTTGCCATTTGACTCAGCTCACCAAGAGCTTCAAAACGAGTACCATATCATGGGTTTCGTGAGTACCCATGATGGTAAGTGGTAGGATTGCATTATATAGGTCGAGGGTTCGAATTCAGACCCTAAATTAAAGTCCTCCGATTTGCATGAAATTTTTTAATTTGCCTATTTTGGCCTCTAAAACACTTTGCAATCATTTTTGATTCTGGAAATATTTATTGGGGCTGTATACTAATAGTAATTTTAATTGTATAAAATCCAACAGTATTATACAGCCTCAGTAAGTATTAACTGACTAAAAAAATGATTGCAAAGTGTTTTAGAAGCCAAAATAAGCATGTGCAAAAAATTTCATGCGAATCGGAGAACTTTAATTTCAAGACGGGATTCGAACCCGTGACCTATATAGTGCAATCCTGGCCACTTAACACTCGGCTATGGGTAAAATTCACGAAAAACATGATATGGTACTCGTTTTAAAGCGCTCGGCGAGCTGAGTCAAATGGACACATGAATTTTGACGCTTGTCTTCACCTTTTTGGAGTTTTTGAACGCCGTGCAACTGAAGAAATAAGTTACATTGACTCGTTAGGGGCCATCCAGATATTACGTTAATATGCTGGGGGGGGGGGGGGGGGGTGAACC
>JAQGBS010000929.1:0-18149 GCA_034698545.1 Acrobeloides obliquus | reverse complement strand
AAATATTCTGCTATACCAATAGGAGTCGACATGTCTTTACTCTCAATTGAATTAAATGTTCCCAGTGGTGCATTTGGATTATTAACCTAAAACAAACTTTAAAAATTTGTATTTTGTTGTTTGTTTGTTTGGTCGATCACATGTCCCTGCAAAATTCTTTTGGACGCAAGATAGAACCGATCTTGCTATATAGGACGAGTGCCTTCTTTATCCAATACATTATGGGTTTTCAAAAATGTAAATTTGGTGCAGAAACGTACTATATTGAGAAAATGCCGAACCCATTGTCAGAGAGACGGACCACTACATCATAATGGTCGGTGGAAAAAGAGAGGGGAGTCTCCCTCCCCTAACCTTTTTGGAAAAAAGGCCAAAAATAGAGACCAACCAGGCATCGGAGTGGCCGAGCAGGTTTCATTAAAAATCCTAATGATCATCCATTATAATTTTTTACCAAAATTTTTCATTTTTCACCAAAAAGGCCATTTTCACATAAAAATCGACCAAATTTTTGTATATTTTGAAAAACTCGAAAAATTACATTAGTCCCACCTTATGTTTTTTTAAAATTTGGACAAATTTACGGGAAAAAACATAAGGGGGACCAAGATAAATTTTTAACATCTTGGGAACCCAATCCAGCACAGACCCCCTCTACTCCTGTTTGGCCATCTATCATCGTGTCTGATTGTGTAAGGCTATTATACATTTGCCCTTTTCAACATTTGCCCTTTCTTAAATTTCGACTCTAGCGGGATCGAACCCTCGACCACTGACAAAGGGCAAGCATTAAAATTTAAGAAAGGGCAAACGTTGAAATTTATGAAAGGGCAAATGTATAATAGTCATGTGTAATCGTTAATTTCAATCATAAAATAGGACAATTATAACACATTTTTCAAAAGATAAACCAACAGTTTGCAAAAAGTTGGTTACAATAAAATTCTCATGACGTAGTGGTAAAACTCCAACTTTATGCTAGAGATTTGCTACCCATCAGCATCCAAAAATGATGAACAAAAATTTTATATTTGAGGAAAATTTTAACCGATACTCGGAGCTCGATTTTGCAAACCGGCTTGCTTATAAAATTTTCAACTTTGATTGGTTTGCAGACGTGTGATCTGTAAATATAAATGATCATAACACCACTCACCAAAAGATTTCTTTCAATCCGTAAAGTTTCCAATTGTTGCATATCGACAACAGGTATTGGATCAATCGGAACATTTACAACATTTACACCGTGTGGATTTTCTACTCTCGGTATATTAGGAGGAACCATTTGAATTTTGGCGTTGAAAGGAGTTGGTGGGATAAATTCTTTTTCTTTTGGCGGTGATGTGGAAGAAGCATGAGATAAAGTAACTCCTCTATCTCCATGGACCACTAAAAACGCGTAATTATAAAATTTTTTAGGACATTTAAAATTTACATTTTGGTTTGAGCCCAACATCTAAGCACCGCTTAAACCTACATGCACGGCATTTGTTTCGGAGTTCTAAAAGAAATTGTATTTGTACATCAAAAAATTGTTACCATTTAGGACTTCACATTTGTTTTCATAAGAACATGTATAAGCTCGTTCAAAACGGACTGAGCGCCGAAAAAATCCTTTGCAACCACTAAAAATTTTATGTACACGTGTCCCAAAAAATGCACTTTTGCGATTTTTTCAAATTTTTCAAGTTCTTTAATTTTCACCAAAATAACACTGTAGGTGGTTATTCTATGCGAGAAATTGATTTTGCGCATTCCTGGATTTTGAAAATGCATCTCTGACCCTAATTCAGGGAATGGAGTGTGGGTATTGAAACGAAAATATGCTAATACATAGCCAGGAAGCGTTTTCAAGCTCTAAAAATGCGCGCAATCGATTTCTAGCATAGAAAAACTCCAAATAAAGTTAGTTTGGTTAAAATTAAAAAACTTGAAAAAAACGCCCAAAAAATTGCATAGGTGCCTTTTTGGCACCTTTTAAAAATGCGAAGTTACGATTCATCCTCAGGTCCGCAGTTAAGGCTTCTATTTTAAAAGGGAGCATTCGTGGATTTTCAATATTTGGTCTTTCAAAAACAAAAATGGACTTTTTATTTTTAGACCTCTCGTAGGTGGGAAGAGGAGCAATTTCGGAGAGGAAACAGGTGAAGAGTTCATTCAGCAAGCCCTACCCTAACTGTGACCCTGTTTATCCTTACCTACAACAAATACCACCATAGTGATAGGTAGCCGGAGTTTCATCACAAACCATACATCTTTGGGACGTTGGAAGAGGTGAATGCTTATGTTTAGACATATTAAACTAAAATTTTCTAAATTATTGCTCGCTTTTATAGAGCTCGACACGTGCTTTCGAAAGATCAGGGGAAACAATTACCATAGTGATGAGAAAAACCCGAAATATATCATAATAGGTTGTGCGAAATAGAAACAAAAATAAGATCAGGCTCCTATTCAAATAACTTATTTAAAAAAAGTTTTTTATAGCTATTATTAAAAATTCATTGACAAAAAATTAAAAACGCTATCAGCCTCGTGAGCTGCGCTAAATAAAAACTCCATTTCCCTCATGGGTTTCACGTAGCCGTTCAAGATCATAGAAATATCAAAATTTTTTAGCAGGGGAGCGGTCGCTCGTTAGAACGGTATATTCTGATGAAACTAATCATATATACGAGAAACTCAAATTTTGGCGAAAAAGTTGTTTTAGTCTAGTATATACCAGCTTCACAATTAGGCAATAGAAATGAATGCACCACACAAAAAAATTCCGCGCGGATCTTCCACACATGAATTTTCCGCATAGGATTTTCTGCAGATTTACACATCCGCACGGATTTTTCGCACAAGGATCTCCCAATAAAAGTTGCCTGAATTTCAATAAAATCGTGTTTGTTGAAACGATTGGCAAAAATCTTCAAAAAATGTGAGAAAAAATTCAAAAATGTGCGGAAGATCCTGTGCGATCAATTCCTTAAAAACTGAGGATTCGTTCCTATTGCTCAAAATTGACATATAATGAAATTTGGTAATTTTAGTAGAATTGGCATAACTCCTCTTAGGAATTGAATTTAGAGCTCGTTAACCACTCATATGACAGGCGAGAATCTGTGCTATAATTTTTATATAGGCACTTATAGCAAGTTTTCGTTTCAATAAAAAGTTATACTCCAATCTTTGAGGCATGCCCGGATTTTTTCCAAAGGATCCCCCTTATGTTTTGACTAAAAAATGTCAACTAGGGACGGGACTCTCATGAAAAAATCTTGGGTAGGCACCGGGTAGAGGTTTATGTGTAAACAAAAAGGTTTTACTTATCTACAAAGTGTGACATTTGATAAGATATAATGTTAAAATGAACAAATATAAAAAATTTAAACATTAATATAAAACTCGAAGCATTAATCAATAGTCAAAATCGTAAATTTTTTATATACACCCACAGCACAAAATTCTAAAATGTTCTGTCTAACAAATGAAAAAACAAATGATCAAGATCACAATCGATTGAATGAATAACTACATTGCCATGGAAATATAACATACATATTAAAAAAGATCAGGCTCAAAATTTTTGCTGTACATAGTTGCACCAAGTGCAAACAAAGAGAATAAACATCAGGATCCAAAAATTTTAAATAGAAATCATGAAATACATAAATAAATGATTGTCAAGAAAAGAAAAAGATGCTTTGAAAACAATGACAATCGATAAAATTTAGAAGGAAAAAATTGTATTGCTGAGAGTGCATTCGTTCCTACGTTAAGAAAGACGTAAGAAATTCAAAAAGCAATTTGAAAAATGAATTTACAGGGTGTTCAAGAATGAGTTCCCCTAATAAGAAAGCTTGATATCTCAAAAACGCAAAGCTCTTATCAAATCCTTCTTTTGCAACTTTCTAGTTCCATCACCCGATTCGAACCAGAGATATAAACGTGTATTACACGCTACACGTTTATCGTGTACGTGTATTTTTGTAAAATTAGCGTTTTAAAAAAATTTCCTTTACAGTATCATGGTTATTAAGACAAACTAAACATATTTTAATTTTACTACACGAAAAATCGAAATTTTGCGTGTACGTGTGTAGTACACGATTCGTTCGTGTACGTGTATTACACGTACACGTATACTACACGTTTAACGTGTACTACACGTATAAGTACACAAATATTTTTTTGTGTATTGAATTTGTTTCATTTTTTATTCAATAATCAAAATTTTGTCAAAAATTCAAATTTTTTTTATTTTTGTCAAAATTTTGAATTTTGATAAAATTATGAAAAATTAAACACACGATAAAACATTTGTGTATGTGTACGTGTAGTACACGTACGCGATAGCAAAATTTTAACGTGTACTAAACGTACATCATAGAACGTGTACGTGTAGTACATGTACACATTAAGGGAGCGCTCCCTAGCGTCGTAGGCACTCGGACGCAATCCCGAACAAAAAAAGCCAAAAAAATTTTCACATGGTAACTATGTAAGGTGGTTTTTTCAATTTTTACGTCAAATTTTTGCCTTTTCAAAGTACAATAGAGCCGTAGGCACTCGGTCTCAGGTACTTAAATCTAGAACGGAAAGAGTTCGACTCCCTAAGAGGAATTTCCAAATTTTTTAAAAAGTTTTAGAAATCAATAAACAATTTTTTTGTTAAAAACTTAGATCTTTTCCCGTATTTTGTCCATCGGAAACTCAAGACTCCTCCTCCTTCACACTTTGACATACAAGCAGACTTTTTTCAATAGAAAAATATCAATAGTTAAAAACACTGACTATATCAAAACGTCCATAAAATTACATTGACGCATCTAACATCATGCATTGACTAACATGTTTGCTTGAAAATTTCTAACCAGAAAGAGAAAAGCGTCTACGTCTCTCCTTTTCTTATTAAAAGTGCTATCACGTTTTATTACCGCAAAGTCCAAATGGGACAAACATTTATCGTAGAGTCCAAACGGCACAAACATTTACAGCAGAGTTCAAATGGCACAAATATGGATACGCAATCCCTTTCTAGCATGGCCTTAGCGCGACTGGATTAACTATGTAGTCTACCGCGCAAAAGAAAATAAGTGCAATAGAACCGATTGATTAATAACTTGCGCTAGATGTGTTAATGTGTGAGATAGTTAATTAGTCGCATGAAGAAATCTATTGAATATTCAGCTTTTATATCTATGGTTTGTATTTCTTAGAATTGAAATGAATAGTCTGGGAACGAAAACAACTTTTATTTTTTATATTAGGTAGGTTGTTCCCAAAGAGCTTTTTGAAGAACTTTTTGAAAACTCGATTTTTTGGAGGGTAAAAAACTCGAATTTTTAAGTTTTCCAAGATGAAATTTTCTATTCGGGGGTTTTTCGACATGGAGAACACAAATCTGAAGAAATTTTTTGATTTTGACCATTGGAAGTTACCCCTACGAAGAGCACAGTCCTAAAATGGCGATAAACTTTCCATTCCCTGAAGTAGGGTCAAAGAAATTTTTCATGCCTCGAAAATGCGAACAAGCGATTCCCCGCCTAGGAAAAGTATAGTATGGTCGAAAGTAAGACATAAATCGATTTCTATAGTCAAAAATATCAACATTTTAAACTTGATTTTCATCTTTGAAAACCCCCCGATTTTTTGAAAAGTCTTTATATTGACATGAAAACATGACTTATTCTCAACAAGACTGGTTGAATCTTATCCAGCATACACTCCACACATGCACAAGCTTCTGTTTACGAAAGACATGTAGTAGTATCCGGCAAAAAATTGAAAAATGTGTAGTATTTAGCCGCCGCTTTGCGGCGGCCAATGCTACAAATTTTGCATTATGTTGATCAAAAAAAGTCGCCAAATCGAAAAAATATGTAGCATTGAAAAATTTGACGTAAGACCTTGTGCATGTGTGATACACTCTTGTCTACTAATGAAAATTTTTTATCAAAAACAGATTTCTGGAGCACCTTGGGTGGCAACAAGAAAAGAAAAGTATTAAGTTATTCTCAAAGGATTGCATGCAATCCTTTGGGAATAGCCTAATACTTCTAGATGATTTTATGAATAAATAAGGTACTCAATATTTATGTCTATATTTAGCGAATGCTTTGTTTATGGCTTATTTTTAGAAAGGAGATCACAAGTACCCAACCTGTTTTTGTACATATAAAATTTGAATACGAAATGCTACTTACAATAAACACGCCCGAAATCATGGTCAAATTTTTTGATAAGATCTACAATTGAGAAAAAAATGGGCCACCTGTCTCCATTCTCAGTGAATATCCTAAGTGGAACAAGCACGTAAGTGGTCGAGTGTTAGTGTCTTCCGTTTTCACGTAGCCATTATAGCATGCGAGTAATGATCATGTTTAGGGCTCTCATTACTTGGATAATACTCATGTTTAACCGGCCTCAACAACATTTCAAAAGCTACTTATTAAAGTGCTTAACACCTTGAAAGCTAAAAGATCCATCAAATAACAAAGTTTCAATTATTTTTCATGAACTTTTCAAATATCAGCAAAAAGGGAAACTTTTTCCGCTCTGATGGTTCTTTAAGGTCGGACGTATCAATTTAAAATCGAACTTAGACGTCCGAAAGTTTGACTTTCTTCTAAAAATGGTGTCGTTTTTGTAAAGCATTTTTGTCCATGAAAACAAAGATCTGAAGTCAAAGTTAATCTATTACCTTAAACGTGTAACGTTTGCCTGTGAGGTTATCGGGCCATCTAGGGAACGTTTGATTAAACTCCTAGTCCTAAAACAAAAGTTGTAGGAGACGATGAGAGAAGGTGATTGACACTAAAATCATCAAAATTGGACTTTTTTTAATTTTTTACCTTTAGGTTAAAAGTAATACATATTATTTTTTTTAAAAACATTTTTTGTAAAAATTATAAAATTACGAAGTGCCGCTCGAAGAATTCGCGAGCTCTGCTCTCAGTCTATATCATAATTTACACTCTTCACCTCCCCACCCTAATAAAAGCAAAAAGAATGATCGAAATTCTTTTACCCATAAAAAGTTTTAAAGTTATCTATGAAGTCTAGTTTTTGCTCCTTATAGCGCTAATGGGAACTTTTTATGTACGTTTCCCTAGAAACAGAGAGAATTTTTAAGTTCAAAAAGTTCAAACGATTATGCTTATTAACCAAACCTCCCGTCATTTTCTATTTTGCATAAAAATTTGATGCTTAACTACAAATCTTTGACAAAATAATTAAGAGACACTATCTCAGGAGTTTAAACATTGCCTTAAACGGTTCGACTGCGCTTCAAATTGAATTTATTTAGTAAGATTGACGCATGGGACAATTTTTAAAAGTCATTTCAAGTCAAAATTCGGGTTATAAAAAATTCAAAACCTTATTATAAGTTCAAAAATCCGATTTTACGTTGATTTTTCTAACTCACCTAAAACATTCTATATAATTTTTTCGGCCCAAATTTATATCTATCAACACGGAAAACACTTCTAGCATGGTTTCGAAAAAATTCGAGAAACTTCGATTTTTGGGCCATTTTTACAAAAGGGCACAGTAGGAGGGTTCGAAAAAATTTTTTCTTGGATTTTTTCGAAATCACGCTAGAAATGTTCTTCGTGTTCAAATACATCGGTCAGATTGAAATTTTGGCCGAAAAAATTACCTAAGATAATTCTAGATAGTTTAGAAAAATCAAAAATTCAACGTAAAATCGGGTTTTTGAACTTCGAATAGGGTTTTGAATTTTTTAGAAACCGAATTTTGACTCCCAAAGACTTTTAAAAATTTTCCCATGCGTCAATCTCACTAAATAAATTCAATTTGAAGCGCAGTCGAACCGTTTAACACTATGTCCTTTCAAGTTCAAGTGTCCAAGAAAACGCTTTTTAACAACCAACACAAGTACAAAAAAGTAAGCAATTATTAAATTTCTATGAATCACCTTAAACTAACACGCTTAGATAATAAGTTTTAAAAACACCTTTTCAATAACATTTCTAACTCAAACTTGTATAAACGTCAAAGAAAAAAGAAAAGTAGCACTGGGAAATAATCGATAAAAGTACATGTGTATGACAGGTTAGTCAAACAAAGAGTATATAATATCCGTTTCTCGCTCAATACAGACAATTAAAAATTCTTGTGTTACGTACTTGTGAACATCAAGAACATTTTGGTTTAGTGATAAAACATCTAAGAACAAGGACCCGAATCAAAAAGAAAGGAATTCAAGGGTACAATAAAACAACTGAATCCAGTGAAATTAACATGCTGAGAACACGTGTATGTTGGAATATTTCTCGATAACAATTTATCGAGAGAGAAAGATTTTTATTTGCTTACGGAATTATTACAGGGTGGCGCACAAAAATCGAACACTTAAAAAGTTTTAAATATAATTTATTTAGCAAAAACTTTTGCTAAATAATTTAGCAAAATTTAGCAAAAATAAAAATAATCATTCAAAATGACCTCCTTTAGCTTTAATATACTGTTCCAATCTTTTTGGAAAGTTATGTACGATCTTTACTAAGATTTCTGGCGTAATTTCATCGAAAAAGCAAGTTAAAACATTTTTTTAGAACGGTTTTTGTGCATCACCCTGTAGCTTCTACCAGTTCATATATACCACAATTTCACTTTAGAGTACATACAAATTTCAAGTGATATATGAAATTACGAGTGTGCTGTGAACTTAGTGTGCTTCACTCACATGAGCAGAAAACTATCTAAACTACAATAAAATCGATAATAAATTAAAATCATCCCCTTATCTACGCCACTGTCGCCCCTCCCTGAAATTGAAAAAATGGTTTTCTTAATGGTTCCCTTATATTTTTGCCCAAAATGTTTGAATTTTTTTCAAAAATCACAATAGTGGTAAAAATAAACATTTTTCTAAAAAAATTTCGCAAGTGGTGCGGAGTTTTAAGCTAAAAACGACGATTTCAACAAAAAATTTGTAGGAAAACATCATAAGGAAACGCCAATAAAATTTTTTCGATTTTTGGAGAAAAATAGCGAAAAACTGCCTTGGAGACCAAGGAGGTTTTTCGTCCCCCTCCGAGATGAAATCATAGATACGCCACTGCATACATGCACTTTAAATGTTAAATAATACGAAGAAATTCTCTATAATCATAATGTAGAAATCATATGCATTTTGTCAATTTGCGCCAACAATTTATTTAACGAGATTTATTATTTACATACGAATCAATAGCGATTATAACTAGGTCACAAACATCAGGAGCACTTAAAGGACTAGTCAAGTTTTGAACGCTTTCCAACATACGAAATATGGAAATCGATCACTTGTTGGATAGCTCGTCGTGAATACAATCGATTGGCAGAAAAAAATAAATAGAAATCTATTGAATTTGATAAATTGTTTCAATAACAAACTCAATTAAGTTTTTCATACAATTTTGTTTTTCATTTATCTCCAAAGGGTTAACGAATTATAATTTACTTTCAAAGCAAAATCGCCTCAGCGTGAACTTTCTTATAAAATTTTTTTTTCAAAACTGGATTGGTCTTTTAAACTACATAGTGTGGACTTAAACATCAAGATCCCTTCTATCAAACAGATTTTCCATGACCTTTGATCGTTTAATAATACAAAGTTGTATGGAGTAATTTTGTGCGAGAAATCAATTAATCTACCTGATTCAGAATCAGGTAGATTAATTCATGCTTAGATAATGCGAGCAATTGATTCCTCGCATAAAATTACCCCCGAAAACTTTGCATCAAACGATCAATGTTCATGGAAATTCTGTTCGATATAAGGATTAATATTGCTTAAATTATTCAAATAGAATCTGAGGTATGTAAAAAATTAGAAATTGAACTTAATAGAATTAAACAATCTATTCAAAAAATTAATTAAATTTATTCAAGACATGACTCATTGTTTAGTAAGCTAACGAAAGCGGACAAAAGGTTGCTAAAAGTTAGCATATAGGAGGTAGGTGTGCAGGAAACAAAAATATGTGTATCTCATAAAAATAAATTTTAAAAAAGTAAATTTTTAAATGACTAATTTCAAGAGATCGCTATATCTCGATCAGCGTTGTCTTAAACTCGAACTCTATAAACTCGATTTTTTTTAGACTTAACAAACTTGAAAAAGTAATCGAGTTTTCGAGCTTTGAAGAAGTAAAATTTTAAAGGAAAAACTTCTCTTTTGACACTATAATTTGCTAAAATGTAATACTTATTAAATAAACTAAAACAAAAAACATATATAAATAAACAAATCAGTAATTTAAAAAAATTTATTTCAGTCGTTCCATAGGATTACAAAAAATTATTTCAAGTGTTTCCTAGATTTTTGAACTCTTATTTCAAGTGTTCCTTAAATTCATACCCCGTTTCTTAAACTCATACCCCGATTTTACGTGTATTGTTTAATTTTTCAACAGTGTTTTTTCTGTTCCTGGAACAGAACAGTTTAAACTGTTCTGTTCCAAGAACAATTTGGAACAGTTTCAAACTGTTCTTTAAAATATTTTTGGTTTTTTCAATAAAATTTACCATTTTTCGTCAAAGTAGACTGTTTAAAGCAAAAATGACAATAAATGATGTATATTTTTAAAACATTTTTCGAAAATTAATTTTCATATTTTCCCAAAACCTTCTTCAAGTCTAGCCAAAACCAACATATTTGAGCATTTGAGTATGAATTGAAAGTTACGAAATATGAAAAGCACTGACACGGCCAACACGTGATATACAATTGAAAAAGTTAAAAATTGAAAAAAATAGCCTTAGGAAAATATGAAAATTAATTTTCGAAAAATATACATCATTTATTGTCATTTTTGCTTTAAACAGCCTACTTTGACAAAAAATGGTAAATTTTATTGAAAAAAACCAAAAATATTTTAAAGAACAGTTTAAAACTGATCTGTTCTGTTCCAAAACTGTTCTCCGTGTTAATATACATCGATCCGCGTTAAAATTTGATCGGAAAAATTATCTGTGGTGTTTTAGGCAGGTTGGAAAACTCAAAAAATACACGTAAAATCGGGGTATGAGAGCTTCGGATAAGAATTTGAATTTTTGGCTGCCCGATTTTTGCTTTGAAATGACTTTCAAAAATTTTTCCATGCATTAATCTCATCAAATAAATACAATTTGAAGCGCACCCGGAATGTTTAGGGCGATGCTCAAGAAAGTGCCTCTTAAACAACGTAAAAAATTTTTTCTCTAAATTTTCAAAAGTTTTTTGGTAAAACACTTCAAACTATCTTAATAACGAAAGTTAATCAGAGCTATCGTTTAAAATATTTAAATTTGCATGAAAAAATCTTATTTTTTGACGAAAAATGTTCCTGAAAAGGATATATTTTGAATACTCGTGAGGAATTTGTATTAAAACCGTCGAGCTAATTCAAGCAGCTACGATTTCGGGAGGGAGTTGATATGGCAACACTCGTTTTTGATTCGGAAAATTATATATGACTCTGTTGCGGTAATTTTTGCTTTAAAACATTGCATTATTCTCTGATTCAGAGATAGGGAAGCTATTTTGGAATTTTAAAAAAATCATTTTTCTGAAGTAATTTTATGCAAGAAGCACATTTTCAAAGCGTGAAAATAATTAACTGATCATGACTAATGAGATTTTCGCTTCAATACACTCAATTCTTTGAATAAGTGTCAAAGGAGCATTTGAACAATCCGGCAATGCACGCAATAGATCTTTCACATGTATTTCCCCCCCCCCCCCCATCGGGTTATTTTTATAAAAATACAATGGAATAGGCGAAATCACGTTATTTTCCGAACGAATAATATGCTACTAATGGCTAGAATGCTTCAATCAATAAATAATAAGTCTTTAAGGCTTAAAAACATTCTAAATAAAGATGAAGAAATAAACTACAAAATGAAAAATCTTCCTATTAATTTAAATATTTAGAAATGTGTGCCTGTCTGTGCAGGCTAACTTTTTTTCTGCACTAGCTTTTCTTTCTTTTTGTTAATCGTTTCAGAGAATGTTGTCCTGGTTCCAAACAAATATGTTCTGACTCTGGGAAACTCATCCATGGGGTCTACGGGAATCCCTGCCCCTCAAAGAGACCACAAAATCAATTTTTCAACAAGTGCTCCAAGTTGGCTGATTTTTTGTACTTGGGGGTTTTCGGATATGGGTAACACGAATCCGAAGGTCCTGACTCTAAAAAAATCATTTAAGGGGTATATAGGAAACCCCTCTCGTCGGGGTCCAAAAATCGATATTTCAAAAATTTCTTCAAATTGGCTGATTTTTTGCCTTGGGGTTTTTGGGTATGGGGAATGCATTGTAATTCTTTTTATTTAAAAATATCGATTTTGATGTAGATTTTTGCCAAAATTTTCTACCTTCCTAGTCACGGGATCGATTGTGCTCGTTGCCTAGGCATAAAATTGTTTGTATGCCCCTAATTCAAGGAATACGAATTTTGAACCTTTTTAGAGACATACTCGTCATAGGAATAAATTTCATACGTCTTTGCTTGTTTATGTGCGGCATAAAGTACCCTTATCACAAAAATTTTACCACTATCACTTCTCAAACCACTTGTTATTCACTGTTTCAAAATTTTGAATGATGCTAGGAATAGGAGAGCAAATTTTAATATTTTCTATAATTTTCTATTTGTCATTTTCCTTTTTATCCTTTTATTTGGCTTTAGCATGCATACTAATCGGGATAAGCGGTTATGTTTAGTAAGTCTCCAAATTTAATTTTAAAATTAAAAAACAGCTATCTCAAATATGAAAAGACTTATTGGGAACGACATGGAATCCCTTCATCTCAGCCACATTGGTTTTTTGGACACTCAAAACAACTCGCAGCAGGGATGCATGTGTATGATCTTAATCTGTCTAAAAAATATGAAACTTATGGGTAAATGCTTTTAAAATTTTAAAAATATCGAAAAATTTTAAAAATCGAATTTTTATAGATCATATTTTTTTGGTAAAAGAGACTTGGCGACAACAAATTTAGACCTTTTAAGAAGTGCTTTGGTTAAAGATTTCGATCATTTTGTTGACAAGGCTGTAAGAATTTTTTAGTCGACCTACCCCCCCCCCCAAGTGCCATGGAAAGAATTGTCGGAGAGGACTTGGCGCTTTTTTTGACTCCGTTCCCTCTTCTTGCAACTCTCCCTTGGCCTTGTAAGTCATCAAGATTTTAGATGAGAATCAATTTCGATAATAAACCCAAAAAGCTCAAGCCAAGATAAATATAGCCTTTTCTTAAATGCTTTGCCATCAAAAACAGGAGATGAATGGAAAAGACTTAGAAATTTAGTAACACCAGCATTTACAACTGGAAAATTAAAACAGGTTAATAAAAAAAGTATTTTCTTACTAAGGGTCAAAAATTTTAGTTAACCCCAGCTTTTGAACATTGTACTAAAGAACTTTGTGAGTATTTGGAAAGATATGCTCAAGCAAATAAAGATGTTCCATTAAAAGAGTAAGTTTATTTTTATTACAATGGCTATGGCATAAAACTAGTGTTTTATTAAAAAATTCATTATTAAAATTTTTTACTCCTTTCAAAAAAAAATTTTTACTCCTTCCCTAATAACGCTATTTTTAAAAACGACTTTCCACTTTCAAAAATCAACATATTGCTAATCAACAAGCAATTTGCACTTTTCTATGCTCTTGAAAGAAAACCCTTTCATTGATATGAATCTTTGCGCATTTAAGATTTTATCAACATCAACAACTAATTTCATCAACAACTAAATCATTGTTCAATTTGCAAAGCTATCCCGAAGCGAATGTCGTCTTTAGTAAATAAAAAAATTGATTGTTATCAAAATTAGGTCTAAAAATTTGCAAGTTGGAAACGGTAGACATCCGTTTTGGAATGGAAACACCTATACCACTACCTAGGGATGGAAAAGGTCGCTCTCGGTCCGGCCCTCGGAACGATCCAGCTTGGACCGGCCGGGCGAGACAAAAAAGGATGTAAACAGTGCCATAATTATGGGTGCAGGGGAAGCGGGTGAAAATTCTCTGCCCAAAAAATCTGAAAATTTTCAAAATTTCGGGGGAAAAGCATAAAAATTTTTTCAAAAAAGTATCAAACTTCCCCCCCCCCCCAATCTGAGCCAAAATTAAGGCATTATGTATAAAAAATAAAAGATGTGCCTTGACCCTTGCATGACTCGTGCCGGCCCAAGAGCTATAGGACTTTCCCAGAACATTCATGGGCCGGCCCACGTCCGGCCCAACCAGTGTTGTATTCGAGTACACTATTCGAATAACGAATCGAGTAGTGTATACTACTCGAATCAAATCGAAAAACTGATTCGAGTGGTGTACATTACTCGAATGAAATTCGCATATCGATTCGAGTATCTAAATAAAAATAATCAATTCACTATGAATTGAAAAAAGACGCATTTAGTTGTACTCGAATAAGTGATTTTTAGTTCGCTAATAACATCACTAATTCCGTTCGGATGCGTTCGGACACATCACTAATAGGCGTTCGGAAACGTTCGGACGCGTTTAGGCGCCCGAAAGTGTCCAAACGTTTCCGAACGCGCCCGAACGTCTATTAGTGATGTGGCCGAACGCATCCGAACGAAATTAGTGATGTTATTAGTGATAAATTAGTGAAGTCAAAAATTTCCGAACGAATTAGTGGCGACCCTAAAAGTCGTCTCTTTATAAATTAGGCGTAACCAATAACCTCAATTTTAAACTTTCAGAGTAATGGAAAAATTAACAATAAATATTATTGGACGAAGTGCTTTTGGTATCGAACTAAATGCTTTTTCCGATGAAGAATCAGAGTTTTTGTTGTATGCAAACAAACTTTTTGCTTCAAATTGGTCAGAACCTCGTAGCTACCTTATGAGTATTTTTTAAGAAATTCGATTTTTGAATTATTATGATGTTTAGTGTTATTCCCAAACATTTGTGAAAAAATTCGGCAATATACTGGGCATCAAATTCTCAAAAATGATGTCCACAAGTTTTTCAAAAATATTCTAGAAAATATGCTAGAAGAAAGGAAAAGTGATCAAGAAGCTCGAGAAGTATATTTTTTAAAGGACCAGTGCGGTTTTGTCAGAAGGAGTTTCTCAGGTGTGGGAAAAAATTATCATCAATGATGTAGTGGCAAGATTCTCCTTCTACACTCAAATGATCGAGGGTTCGATCCCGTCAGGGCGAAATTTTTGTGTGATAAAACAATCCTGTACCCATTTTAGAAATATCACGACTTTTTTCAACTTTTATTAAATGCCTTCGACGATGATCATTCTCAAGAAAAAGTCGATAGTATTGACTCTGACATAATCCATTCCCAAATTGCGCAAAAATCCTGGAAGAAGAGCATTAGTAAAATTGAAGTTTGCCCATCTCTTTTTACCATTTTAGTCATTTTTAAAACAAATTATAGATCTTGGCTCAATCTTTTGTCGTACTCATAGCCGGATACGAAACCTCAGCCACAACTCTACATTTTATGATTTATGTCTTAGCAAAATTGCCTCATATCCAAGATAAGCTAAGAGAAGAAATTATTGAAGTTATCGGAGAAAAAGAAGAGATTTCATATGAAGATTTGACAAAATTGAAGTATCTACACCAAGTGATGCTGGAGGTACTTCGAATGTATCCACCAACAACAAGGTATCTTAATCGTATTATAAAATTTTTAGTCTGTGGAGTTAAAATTTTAGGATAAATAGAGCTTGCACAAAATCTATAGATATCGATAATATTCATTTTGAAGAAGGCATGAGTTTTTCAGTACCCACATATATTATTCATCACGATGAAAGATATTATCCAAATCCATATGAGTTTGACCCGGACCGGTAAGGTTTTACTAGATGTGTCTAACATAAGGGAAGAGATAACCCAGTGGCGTAGTGAAGGAGTGGTGTGGGGAGGAAGTAGAGTTACATCCTCTTCCACCCCATCAGTAGCTTAGGGAAAAGAGTCGATAAAAACTGGGCACTGCTTTGATCCCATCATGAAAAAGTCTCCTATGATTTTTTGTGACGATGTTAGAGGTGTGCAGGACAGCCTGGCCCGTGGCCAATCTTGCTTGGCCTTGGCCAGGCTTGGTTCCGGACTTGCACACTTCGAGATGGAATTATTGGTAGTCGATAATATAGAATAGTTTATTTATTTTGTAATAAAAAAAACAATTCTTTAGATTTTCACCAGAAGAACGCGCCAAAAGAGATCCCCTAACATTTTTACCATTTGGCTATGGCCCAAGAAACTGTATTGGAATGAGATTTGCTGAATTAGAAATAAAAACTGCTATAAGTTTATTAATCCGAAATTACCGATTTATTCCCGCACCTGGATCACCTGTATATATTTTATCAATCAATTACAATCTAATAAAAAATTTTAGGAACTTCCATTAGAAATTAATAGTCAAGGAATGACGAGATCAGCAAAAAAATTGCATGTTCGTGTTGAAAAGTTGTAAAAAATTTTTTGTGTGGTCCTGAGTTCGTGGTGGTGGCACGTTATCAAACATTCCTTTAGCAAAAGCATACATGAAAAACATAACGCCATGAGCTCTAGTGGTAGAACTACTAGAGTATCGACTGCGTTCCCATGTTCCCTGGCCACCACAACAAATTTTAGTAACACATAATAATTTTTGCTTAAATTATAAATTTAATGCATCCCCTCTGAGGGTGTATTAAAACGAAAAGTGTTTTGGATAGGCCAAAAAGTGGTTGCCCCAACCTGAACTTTCTTTTCCACTTTTGAGCAAAAATTCAATTCGAAAATGGACTGGTCCTTTAAAATGTTTATATTTATTTATACAGGGTGGGCACAAAATGGATTTTTGTGATTTTCTGGATTCGGAAATTTATTTTTCTAGGGTAATTTTATGTTTCTAGAAGTAAGTTTATGTGGAGAACCGATTGCGCGCATTCCCGAACCCTGGAAATGATTCGCTGGTCCTGATTAAGGGAAAAAAATTGGATTTTTGAAAATGCGAAAAATGACAATTTTCGTTTCAAAAACCTAATTTTTCCCTGAATTTGGGTCAGAGAAGTATTTTCAGAGTCCGGGAATGCGCGCAATCGATTTCCCTCATAAAATTACCTAAAGGGGGTCATTTTTAGAACAATACATTTCGGGTCCCAAAAAATCACAAAAACCCACTTTTTTGTCCCACCCTGTAAAAATTATTTGCAAATAAATTTATTTTATAATATGAAAAACTTCCCGCATATAAAACTGTGGCTCATACATTTGAGTCATACTTTCCATACTAAATCTATCTCTTGAAAGTAAACCCTTTCACTGGTATGAATCTTTGCGCATTTAAGATTTTATCAACATCAACAACACTCAACAACAAAAGATATAAACATTTTATGAACATCGCATATAGTTAAGATTTTATCAACATCAACAACTAAACAAAGATCACTTTGCTAAGCTATCCTGAAGCGAATGTCGTCTTTAGTAAATAAAAAAATTGATTGTTATCAAAATTAGGTCTAGAAATTTGCAAGTTGGAAACGGAGACATCCGTTTTGGAATGGAATACCTATACCACCACCTAGGAGTGGAAAAGGTCGCCCTAGGTCCAACCCTCGGAACGATCCAGCTTGGACCGACCGGGCGAGACAAAAAGGATATAAACAGTGTCGTAATTATAGGGGCAAGGGAAGCGGGTGAAAAATTCGGGTGTTCAATAATTAACAGCCAATTTGAAAAATTCATATATCGGCGTATACTAAGAGTTTTTGCATAGGATTTTTTATTTATTAGAGCGTCATAGGAAGTTTTTTATGCCGCAAAGAAAAATTTAAACAAAATTTTTAACAATTCATTTTTTATTATAAACTTTAAGCATTTTTTATTTTTACAAATAAATCTCGAGCGCTAGCTTTAAAGGCCAATTCTCAGTCATTTTAAATTCGTATGAGCTTAATGATAGCTCAATGAATTCCTAAAATCAAGGCGAACAATTATGTAAAACATCACTTTTCATGAAAATTTTCATTATTGAAGAAAAATCAAATCGGCGGATAATTATTGAACACCCTGTACCATAGTTAAATAGGGGGGGGGGTCGTAAACCTCCTAGCGCGGCGCCCCCCCCCTTCCCAAATTTTTGCCTTTCGGCCCCCCCCTCCTTCCCCGAAGTG
>JAQGBS010000928.1:0-18168 GCA_034698545.1 Acrobeloides obliquus | reverse complement strand
TTTGACCCATTAGGACTGGGTTTCACGCTTTCTAAATGCTCGCAATCGATTTTTCAGGCGAATTTTACCCCCGGGAGGTCGGAAATACAAAAAAATTGAACTTTTTTCTTCAAAATCGGATTTTTCCTCCATCGGTGAACCCCCCCCCCCTCTTTAAAGGGGGTGACGAGTTATTGCAAAAAAATTTTTGGGTGCTTTTTGGCCTTTTTACAGCAAATTTCAATTAATAAAAATTTACAAATGCCATTCGACTTGGCTCAACGAGACGAGTAAAAATTTTTTTAGGAAATAAGACTATCCGAGATCCAAAACAACTTTGGCAAGGATTTAATCGAATTATACCAAAGATCTCCAAAAAGTGCATTTTATTGTGTCAAAAGTTGGAACAATTTATATTACCCAAAAACAGATCATGCTAAATATATTTGGGACTCAATTTTTTATTCAAAATACCTACTGGATATCAAAGACGAATCAACATGTTATCTTATGGGACAACCCTTATATACCGGTGTTGTTGTAAGTTTCTTAGAAAATCACCAAAAACGAAAACCTAACAAGTTTTGATCTTTTGTAATGTTTTGCCAATCGTTTTAGTAAACAACTTTTTATTGAAATTCAGGCAAAATTCGCAGATTTTCAAAATTATTCAAATTGATATTTAGGGGCACTAGGTCATCCCTTACCGCTACGGTCGATCCTTACCGCTATTTCCTTACACGTACATTCCTTACCCTTACTGGTCATCCCCTTCTGTAGTCAGTTTCTCCATTACAGAAATATTTTCATGAAAAGTGATATTCTACAAAGCTGCTATTGAGATAACAACAAATAACTTTGTAGAACATCACTTTTTGTAAAAAAAACATGTAGGTTGGGCGGGTAAAGGATGACTAGTAAAGGATGACGTTCATAAAGTTGACACGAAAGATTGACACGATAAAGTTGACATGAATAAAGTTAACAAGGTAACGTTGAGAAATTGAAATACGACTTCTATTTTGTCCATATTCTAGACTTCAACAAACAACACGCGCGTAAATTGTGAACAACAAATAGACGTCAACTTTATCGTGTAAAAGTCGTTTCGTGTTAACTCTAACATTGTAAGGGATGGCTGGTAAGGATCGCCCGTAACGGTAAGGAACGAACTAGTGTCTATTTAGGAGAACATGGCAGTTGACCAGCTAGCCCTTGGATCAGAAAAATATTACATCTATAGAGCGAGGTGCGATAAAAGCCATTGCATTCAAAATAAATACTTAAAAATGATGAAGCATTTTATTGACGAAGGTGATGTCGAGATGATTCGAGTTATTACAAGGAACCAATCAAGGCTTATTGTGTTAACTGATATGAATACTCAGGAAGTTCTCCTAGTCTTGGCCTGTATTAATGACTATATGCCGGATTTTACTGGTTATCAATATTTCCGCATTGTTTTATGACATTATAAAAGTTTTTATATAAAATTATTTATTTTTTGCTTTTTGCTGAAAATATATATGCTCAGTGTCATGACACGCGTCATGTCGCCACGTCAAAAGTTGAAAATGCCATAACTTTTTTCACTAAATTGTAAATATTTTTTATTGTAAATAAGTACTGTATAATAAAATTTTTTAAATTTTTATTGTCAAACTTTGACCAAAAATTCTTTTCAAAAACATATTATATTTCATGGCTCCTGAAAATCGGAAAAAGTCTTTCTAGCAGAAAAACCAGATCCGTGATATGAAATGAAAGAGTGGAGGAATCCGTTGTCAAAATGGTTCAAACAGTATGTATCTCCTTGGCATATATGAGTGGTTAAGAAAAGTATAACCAAGTCACGTTCACTTCACACGTTTTGGAGCAAAACTACTATCAGAAAAGCACATCGCCTATTTAAAATCCGATCAAAAATGAAAAAATCTATAAACATAAGAAGATCAAGAAAATCAATAGATTAGTATTTATTCAACAAAAAAGACTTGCTTATTATCAATTTTTCTCTAGAAAAATCTAGTGATTCACTATTCCTTTTCTATACACCTTGTTTCTTATCATTTTGTTTGCTTTTTCAAATTTCGGTTAATTTCATTCCAAATTTTGATGACTTGTGTAAGAACTCTTTTTACCATAAATGAGGACGACGAAGAGATTTGGACTTCAGATGTTGAGACTGCGCTAAGAGAGGCATTAGCATTGTATCCTGCGGGGAAAAGAAAAATTAAGCAAGATGGAAAAGTTTATGGTAAGGAGATATCTAGAGATTCCCATCCCCCATTCCAACCCTTCCTATTATAAGGTGTCCCTAAAAAATTTGCGTACACCCTTTCATGAGAATTTTCTTCATGAAAAAAAATTTTTCACAAAAAGTAATGTTCTACAAAGTTGTTCCAGAAATCACGACGAACAACTTTGTAGAACATCACTTTTTGTGAAAAGTTTTCTGGCATGAAGAAAATTCTCATGAAATTAGTTAGGGTGTACACGAACTTTAGGGACACCCTGTATTTGATACATCATAAAAATTCTAATTTTATCCTCTGTCCATTCTCAAAATTGATTTGCTCCACTGCTCATATAATTTTTTAAATTATCAAAGACCACAATTTTAGGCCGGAACTCTTTAATTTCGATGTATATCGAAAAGAAATGTGGGAAAGCACGGACAAACAATCAAATTGCATCACATTTACAAGTGTTAATGCAAAGGAAGGAGTCAAGACTGAAAAAACTTCAAGTGATTCTTTTTAAATATCTTTAAACTCTGTTCTGATTCCTTCTGAAATCAGGTGTGGCGTCCTAAAATATTTACCTCAAACCGATTTACGTTTTCTGAGATCTCATGATGACTGACTTACTCACGGACGGACGCAGAAATAGGTTTTTTATATGTATGATTTTGTGAAACTCGAAAAATTTTTCGTGTTTCACAAAAAGTAGCGAGTTGTTCAAATTTGTGCACACCCCTGGTGTAGACTGACAGCTGACGCTTTTGGACATGGATCTTCATGCTAAAATGCACTTTTTTATAGAAACAATTGGCAATACATGGAATTGTTGCCCCAGGAGTCTATCGAGATGAATTATTGAGTCTAACAGATTCTGGTGCTATAAAATTTCTTAAGCTTAAAGAAGATCACTACACAGAACATTATTTTACTGATATTGTGTAAATATGCATAAATCCATAAACTTTAAAAGCAATTTTAGAAATCTCATTTCCAATATGTTTGACATTTTGCCATATCGAAGAATTTCTGGTGAAAAATTAGCTTTTCTAGCAGTTCTACTCTTTATTCATGAACCAAACGAGTATACTGATTTTCTTTATACTAACACGATAACTCGTGGTTTTACTTGTGTCACCGACTCAATAATACCGGTAGGCATTCAAATGCGAATGAGTGAAAAATTGTTTATAGGAAATTCACTTATCCCAAGTTCAACATTATTTTGGACAAGATTTAATAAAACTTTATGCCAGAGCTCCTCAAAGTGCATTTTACTTGGTCAAAAGTTGGAACAATCTGTATTTCCCAAAAGGAGGGATTGCCAATATTGTTTGGGATACAATTTTTTATTCAAAAAATTTATTAAACATCAGAGACATGTCAACATGTTATCTTATGGGACAGCCCTTATATTCCTGTGCTTTTGTAAGTTTTTTTTTTACTCTTACAAATACGAAAAATATAGGATTGCATGGCTGTGGATGAAGTAATTGTTGGCTCAGAAAGTTACTATATCTATAGAGCAAGATGCGATAAAAACCACAAGATTCAGTTAACTTATTTAAAACACCTGAAAAAAATTCATGACGCCGGAGATGTTGAATTACTCCGAGTAATTATGAGAAACCAATCAAGACTATATGTTGTGACAGATTCTGATACTCAAGAAGTCCTTTTGGTCTTGGCTTGTATTAGTGATTATATGCCAGATTTTACCGGATATCAGTACTTTAAAATTATTCCATAAAAGTTGTATTTATTTTCAAGATAAATTGTACATTCGTAAAAGTATTTTACAAATTAATATAGAGTTAGGAAACTTAATTTATAATTTAGTTACTATATTCATAAAAAATTTTGCAGCGCGACCAGGAGTACGACAAGGCCGCGATTTTCTACGACGCGGCATGGTCACAAAAATCGCGGCCCCGATTCTATAAAAGCCCATTTTTAATTCCCTTAGCTTCCGACCCACATTTTTCTAATTAAAGCACCTCCTTGAACCTGAATTAGGAGAGGTTGGTGTATTAAAACGAGAACCAGAAATAATGAATTCTTTGTAACCGAGTCGCGTTCACCTCACATGTTTTGAAGCAGAACTACTATCAGAAAAGCACGTCGCCTATTAAAAATTCGATCAAAAATGAAAAAATCTATAAACAATCATAAGAAAGAAAAATCAATCGATTGGTATTTATTCAACAAAAAAGACTTGCTTATTATCAATTTGTCTCTAGAAAAATCTAGTGGGTCACAACTCCTTTTCTACACGACTTGCTTCTTATTATCATTTTGTTTGCTTTGCCAAATTTTGTTAATTGCATTGTTAAGTTTTAATTTTTAATGACGTGTGTAAGAACTCTTTTTACCATAAATGAGGAAGACGAAGAAGTTTGGACTTCAGATGTTGAGACTGCGCTAAGAGAAGCATTAGCATTGTATCCTGCAGGAAAAAGAAAAATTAAGCAAGATGGAAAAATTTATGGTAAGATTTTTGGAGATATCTAGACGTTCTCATCCCCCATTTTTCTTTATGACAGAAAAATTTTGACAAATAGTGATATTCTACAAAGTTGTTCCTGAGATCACGACAAACAACTTTGTAGAACATCACTTGTTGTGAAAAGTTTTCTGTCATGAAGAAAACTCTCATGAAATTAATTAGGGTGTACACGAACTTTAGGGACACCCTGTATTTGATACATCATAAAACTTCTAATTTTGCCCTCTGTCCATTCTCAAAGTTGATTTGCTCCACTGCTCATATCAATTCATAATCTTTTAACTTATCAAAGACCACAATTTTAGGCCGAAACTCTTTAATTTCGATGTATATCGAAAAGAAATGTGGGAAGGCGCGGACAACCAATCAAATTGCATCACATTTACAAGTGTTAATGCTAAGAAAAGAGTCAAAGCTGAAAAAACTTCAAGTGATTCTTTTTAAATATCTTTAAACTCTGTTCTGATTCCTTCCGGAATCAGGTGTGGCACCCTAAAATATTGAGGTTTTATGAAAACTGTTGCACAATGGGGAATGAGCGAAGGATGGAGCGAACGAATGAAACGATCGAATAAAACGATACAAATGATACGACACGAATGAAGCGACATAATGGAACAAAACCAAATTCAGGGTTTTCGTGTCAATATTCAGGCAAATTCAAACTCGTTTCCGGAATATTTCTGGACGCCGTTTGAAAATGAAATCGCTTCATTCGTATCGTTTGATTTGACCGTTTCATTTGTATTCGTTCCATCTGTGTTCTTTTCATTTATATCGTTTAAAATTCTTTTTTTCTTTTTATTGTTTAAAAACCTTTCGTTTCATTCGAGTCTATGCTGAACCCCTCCCCCGAGTACAAAAAATTTGCCAATTTGTAGAACTTTTTGAAAATTCAATTCTCCCCTCCCTCAAGGGGTAAAAATGAAAAAATTGTTTGTTTTCGATTTCTTTTTTCGTTTCTTGCACATCTATTCTCTACCTACTACTTATTAAAAAAAGACTGCAATCCGATTTACCATTCCTGAAATCTCGTGGTGACTGACTTACTCACGGACGGACAAGGAACAAGTTTTTATATGATTTTATAAAAAAATACTAAAACTCGAAAGATTTTTTGAGTTTCACAAAAAGTATCGATGTTTTTCAAGTTCGAATTTGTGCACACCCCTGGTGTAGACAGACAGCTGACGCTTTTGGTCATGGATATTCATTCTAAAATGCACTTTTTTATAGAAACAATTGGCAACACATGGAATTGTTGCCCCAGAAGTTTATCGAAATGAATTATTGAGCCTAACAGATTCTGGCGTTATAAAATTTCTTAAGCTCAAAGAAGATCACTACACAGAACATTATTTTACTGATACATTGTAAATATGGCACTAGGACGGTACACACCTCTTATATGTTAGCGAATTTTTCACACATTACAAAATTCCAAATTTTGCATTAAAAATTCAAATTTCGTGTGAAAAATTTGTCAAATTTTGATTTGTAAGGTGTGTACCGTCCTCGTACCGTAAATATGCATAAATTCATAAAGTTTAAAAGCATTTTTAGAAATTTCATTTCCAATATGTTTGACATTTTGCCATATCGAAGAATTTCTGGTGAAAAATTAGCCTTTCTATCAGTTCTACTCTTTGTTCATGAACCAAACGAGTATACTGACTTTCTTTATACTAACATTATAACTCGCGGTTTTACTTGTGTTACCGACTCAATAATGCCGGTAGGAATTCAAATGTGAATGACTGAAAAATTGTTTATAGGAAATTCACTTATCCCAAGTTCAACATTATTTTGGGCAAGATTTAATAAAACTTTATGCCAGAGCTCCTCAAAGTGCATTTTACTTGGTCAAAAGTTGGAACAATATGTATTTTCCAAAAGGAGAGATTGCCGATATTGTTTGGGATACAATTTTTTATTCAAAAAATTTATTAAACATCAGAGACATGTCAACATGTTATCTTATGGGACAACCCTTATATAGCGGTGTTGTTGTAAGTTTTTTTAATGTTAACCATGTTCATGCAGTGACAGAAGAAAAGGAGAATTATATCTTCACCATAGAGAATTTATGGTTGGCAAAGAAACGAATCGAAATGATACCCTCATATTTTGATGGAACCTAACTAGTTTTGTTACTCATGTCCGATTATCTATTAGAAATGTCAAAATTATCGGCCCATAGAGCTTCCTCGCAAAGTTACTGTGTTATGTCTATGCTTTCTATAGGAAAATTCTACAATTTTTATATCTAAACAAGTATGAAAAAAGCGTTTCCATTCAAAAAGAAAGATCATTCAGTAATCAGGGATATATGCCCAATCTTTTTAACACAAAAAATCGGTAGATCAGGTCCCCACCAAAACTCGACCCCTTGGTTCCACCTTATGAATTATAAGTCAACTTTAGAACCTTATATCTTCACCAGGAAGCTCTATGGTAATTTTGATATTATTAATATGAAATCAGGTATGAGGAACAAAACTATGTTTCATCAAAATCTGAGGGTATCAAATTGACTCGTTTCCTTGTGAGTGAAAAAACTATAAGGAGATGGGGTGCAGGGGTGGGGTGCAGAAACAAATTTTACTTTACCCATCTCATTCTTACCGCCTATGTATACAACTCTATCAAATACGACGAATATAGGAACGCATGTCTGTGGATGAAATAGTTGTTGGCTCAGAAAGATACTATATCTATAGAGCAAGATGCGATAAAAACCACCAGATTCAGTTAACTTATTTAAAACACCTGAAAAAAATTCATGACGCCGGAGATGTTGAATTACTCCGAGTAATTATGAGAAACCAATCAAGACTATATGTTGTGACGGATGCTGATACTCAAGAAGTCCTTTTGGTCTTGGCTTGTATTAATGATTATATGCCAGATTTCACAGGATATCAGTACTTTAAAATTATTCCATAAAATTTGTATTTATTTTCAAGATAAATTGTACATTTGTGAAAGTATTTCCCTTATTTGAAATTAACATTCGCAGAATTTTGTGGCTTTGTAGATCAAACAGGTGCTTGTAGGAGCATATTGTTCTTTACAAACATATTTGGGGTATGCGCAAGTTGAGCGTTGTTTAACTTTTGACCAATAAATAATTAATGTCTGATAAAGCGTACCCCCACCCCCTATCACTGCTTGAGCATTCAATACATCAGTACTGCGGGGCGAGCGCTAACGCGCTCGCGGTTTCTCTGAGAATTGTAGCAGGTGAAATAGTGCAGATTGACGTGCATAAACAAGCAATAGCTTAGCGGAAATCATTACTTCGTTTATGCACATCGATCTGCATTATTTCACCTCCTACAAAATCACTTCTCTAGAATAAAAATTTAAAAAAAAAACAAAAAAGGTGAAAATGTTTTTTATTGTTTCTGATTTCGATGATTTTGGTGTCAATCATCTTCTTTCATCTTCCCCAATAACTTTTGCAATGGCACTCAGGGTTTAAATCTAACTTTCTTGAGATCGCTTGACCAACAAACAAAAAAACTCACATTACATGTTTATAGTAGGAAAAAGTGTGTTAAAAATAGTATTTTTTGCAAAAAAGACTAAAAAATGGCATTTTTGATCAAAAATAGCAATTTTTGAGCATTTGTTGGTGATAAAATGTCATTTTTTAGTGAAAATTTTGAAAAAATGCCCTCCGCTAATCTTCGGAAAAATGTACTCCCCCCCCTATCCACCTATGCCCTCCCTTCGATAAGACATTCAATAAATTCGTTTCTTGTAAGCCAGGAAAACAAACGCCGAGAAATCTATCATTGAATCACTTAAAAAACTGAAACAGACTACATTGATTGCTTTTTAATTCACCGTCCAACCCCACTCAAAGTATATAGTTTTCATTTGTTTATTAATAAACTGAAATAAAATTCTAAGCCAGTACCAGAACCTCAACTTTCTGTGCAAGAATGCTAAAGGAGAGATGGAACTTGATTTAACCCCTCATATAGAAACATGGAGAGTGTTGGAAAAGTTTTATAAACAAGGTGATTTTAAAGCGATCGGAATTTCGAATTTTGATGAAAAGCAGATTCAAGATTTGTATAATAAGTCGGAAATTAAGCCTAATAACATGAAGCCTTGCACCTTGACTGGGGAGAGTATGGTCACTTTTTGCCGAACCCAACTCTGAAGTGCCGCTCGGTGTCACAATCCCAAACGCGGAGCGCTCGGCTCCCGGTACTACTTTGCTATTTAATTAAAAAAATCAAACATTTCAGGGGTTTCATTTCATTCCAGAAAATAGGTTAAAAATTTTTTAAACAATTTTTCTATCATTTATCTCATCAATTTAAATAAACTGGAATTTACTTCTTACCTCCAAGCCAAAAAAATGATCCCCCTGCATGAACTTTACGAAAACACAAACTTTTTATACTAGGTCGGTACTTTTATTAAATTTTGTTTTTTTTTACATAACATTTGACTATAAAAAAGTAGTCAAATGTCCCCCCCCCCCAACTAACTTTGATATCAATCAGTTAGAACAAACATTAAAAACACTTGAATCTTGTAAGTGCAAAATTATCCTTAAAATTAATTTTCCTATGTATATCCTATTAGAAACTAGTCTACAGTACTACCTAACAAGTAAAGCTTGATTAAACAAAGCTGTGGAAACATAATTTTGGTGCTTGTTTTAAATTGAAATGTCAATGAAGAAATACGCCTTTCCATTACAAATTTATAAAGAAAATTAGTGGAATTTGATGCTACATCAAGGATAATCATATATATATATCTAACCTATACCTAATATACCAAAATAATTGTATAACTAACCTATTCAACATAGGATTAAAGTTTGTTAAATAGAAACAATTTTATGGTTAATATTTTTTCAACTTCTTGTTAAATAATTTAAAGTAATGGACGGCAATATCTCTGCGCAAGAATATTATGCATCACCGACATTTAATGCCCTCACCTATTCGACAGGAATGCAAATTTATTATTTGATTAGTGGATTTTTGTCTACACTTGGTAATCTATTCTTAATTCTGGTTTTTATTCTATCCAAGAAATTGCGTCAACTTCAATGTAATTGGTTTATCGTGTATCTTTGTTTTTCAAATGCACTTGTTGGTAAGCAAATAACATTGTCATTTAATAACAAGGCGACTGCGCCGGCCTGGCGAACGGCGTGTAGTCTTATAGTTAGAGTTAATCGTTAAGCCAGAGTAAAGAAAAGTAAAATTGAGTTAAAGTAAAAATTAAGTTAAACAATTTTGAGTTAAATTAACATCCCTCAGTCGATCTCAATTGAGTTCGCCCCCGAATCAATCTCACTTGAGTTCTCCGAGTCGATCTCGTTTGAGTTCATCCTCAGTCGATTGAGTTTTAGTCAGTTGATTTCGTTTAAGTCCTCTCCTGAGTCCCTCACCCAATCAATCTCATTTGTGTTCTCCCCGAGTCGTTCTTACTTCAGTTCTCCCTAAAACGGCATCGTCGAAACTGAGATATAGTTATGACAGACAGAGAGTTTTAGAAACAGGTAATAAAGAATTTTGTCTTTAGGCTTTGGAACATTCGCCCGAGGAATTTTAATAACTTATTCAATAAACTCCCAAATAATTTATCTTGATTTTTTCTTATGCACATTCTTGATACCAATACCGTTTGCTTCTGGTTATAGATTAGCACAAGTTATTGCATTGATCATAGCTATCGACCGACTCATAGCGATTTGGAAACCGGTATTTTATAACAAGAAACAGAGCCATGTAAGATTTCTGGAAAATTTCAATAATTTAACAAAATCTTAGCAGGTCATGACCATTTCTGGTGGCATAATAAGCCTAATTTCGTATGGTTTATTCATTATGATAGCTTTACTAGACGTGAAATTTGTGCCACTAACCTTGGACAAATGTTTGAGTCCAGTCAGTAGTTATTGGTATATTATATTGCCAACTGTTTCTGGGATTATTAGTATAGTTTTCTTTGGTAAAGAATGCTCTATTTTGACTTTTCCACCATAACATTTTAGTCGTTTATATTTCAAGTTTAGTGGTATTTTGGGATCATGTTAATCTTACCAAAAAAAATCAAACTCATTTTCAAAGTCATATGTTAAAAGTTCAAAGGAAGGTTTTTATTACAGTTTCAATGGCACTTTTTTCCATGACCATATTTTATGTTTTGCCGACAATCTTGCAATTTTTATGCTATGTAAGTTTGTTGGTTTTTTCTGATCTCTCTATTCATTTTCAGAAGATATGAGGGGTGCCCACAACAGAAATTACTCCCAAATTACGGAGGCTTTTTTGCGCATGCCCAACGCCAGGGGATTCCACATGCCCAAGGCGTCGAAAACCGAACTTAGATGCTCCGGATCCAACGTTGCTTAACTTGCAAGATCGGACAGTCTGACGACGTACCGAGAGGACTATGCTTCTCTGGTGGGTTAGAGAATAATAGATTTGGTTATTACAAGCTTGTGCTTATTTGGCACCCTAGATCACACAAGAAATAGGGGATGTCTCACCTCCCATCTGCCCATAGGAGACGCTAGAGGTGGGGTAGGGGGTATGGACCACGAAATCCGAAAAATTTTCTGCGATGCCTCAGTTATCTCAATTGAGAAACTAACAAAACAAATAAGAAAATAATAAAAACAATAGGGAAACTATTAGAATCCTTCTAGAAGGAATTTAACCTTCAAGGATATCTAGTGTGAAAACCATTTGAGATCTGTTTTTTCCGATCGCCCCGATGTACTGAACCAGAATGATACTAATTTATTTACTCCATATTTTAGTATTTCAACATTGTCGGCTGGGTATATGATGCGTCCAAAATGCTTATAATGTATGGAGCTGCATTTAATGCATGTTTAAATGCTTTAATATATTTGATGAAACATAATGAATTCAAGTTATGCTCTAAACAATTTATTTTGGGATGCACCGGAATAAAGGCATCAATTGAAGTCAGTCATCATATTCAACATGTACAAATTATACATCATTCTTAAACCTGACAAACATATTTTATCTTAAAAAGTTTTTTTCTTTAGCCTAATCAATAAAATTTAATAAACTAAAATTTTTCCCTTTTATAAATTAAACATTAGCAGAAATTGTAGACCGAACAGATGCTTGTATCGGAGGGTGATTGTGTGATAGATTCAAAGTTTCATAAAATAATCAAAAGTATACTAACACACGATCTACAGCTTCGAGCGGCAAATTGTATAATTTAACATTCTTCGTTAAAATCTTTACATTTGGGAAAAATCGATTTTATCGCCTTGGTCCCCAGGGTAAAAAAGTGAAAAATATTTTTTGTCTCCGATTTCGATGAATTTGATGCTGATCGTTTCCTCTCAACGTTCCCTACAACTTTAATTTTGCGTGTCAGTAGTCTACATCTAACCCTCCCGAGATCGTCTGGACACATATACCACGCACACAAACACATATTACACGTTTATAGTAGTAGGATGGTGACCGGATTCATTTGAGCCATCCTATAGTCACAACTAGTGTTAGATCTCATCCCGTCCCGAAAATCCCGGTATTTTTTGGGTTTTGTCCCGAAATTTTTGCTCGAAACTCAATCCCGTCCTGAATCTGGAAAAGTGCACCCCCTCTATCTACCTATGCCCTCGATAAGACGTCATCCTCGATAAGTTCCTAGCTTGTAATTTGAATGTCTAGGATCCTCTATAATACGACTCCTCTCTAAGACGTCACCTTTTTCGGTCTGAAAACATATTCTAATGCAAATTGTCTCGATAAGACCCTCAATTTGGGCCGCTTCCTAGAGCGACGACTTATCGAGAGTCGCCTCGATCACCTCCCTCTCGAACTTTTCTCCTTCTCGAATTTTTCGCCATTTGCTATTGAACTATCATCGCTGATTTTTTATATCCTTTTATTAAGAAACGATGCATAATAGAATATAGATTCCCGAATGATTAATTAGATAAGAATGATTCATTTTTTTGGATAATATGGATGGTTTTTTAATCTAAAATTATGATTTTTTATAATTTTTTACGAATCTTACATTTCAAGACCAAAAAATCGTCGATAGTCTTTAATTGCCTTAAAATTTTCCATTTCTTGTGTTGTGAGATTAAAATCAAAAACTTCTTTGTTTGATCGTATACGAGCCGGATTAGTACTTTTGGGTATTACTGCAATTCCACGCTGGAGCATTTGACGAAGGAGAATCTATAAGATAGGTACAAAACACACATGGTAAGCAACCGCAGGCGGCTGCATGAAATTTGAGTTATTTAAAAAATATACACTGGTCGACATAAATATAGGTTCACTTCAGTATTTTCAGCTAAAATTGCAAAGTTTGAAGTGCCATATCTCGAGTAATTTATATCGAAATCATATGAAATTTTTGTAGAAATATTCCTCGCGATCAGATCTTTCAAAATATACTGGGCGTTACTGGGTTAAATGGTGGTTTTACGCCTTCAAAATTCAAATAAACTTTTTGAAAATGATTTACTAACAAATTTGGATAAAATTTATTTTCAAAAAGTTTATTTTAATTTTGAAGGCGTAAAACGCCAATTTGACGCCATGTATATTTTGAAAGATCTAATCGCAAGGAATATTTCTACAAAATTTCAAGTAAATTCGATGTAAATTATTCGAAATATGGCACTTCAAACTTTGCAACTTTGGCTGAAAATACTGAGATGAACCTATATTTATGTCGACCAGTGTATTTGTGCGGCAAAAGAGAGCCTGGGAATTTTACAGGCTCGTGGTCTGAATGGAAGTCAAAAAATTGATCGGAGAACAAAAATTTATATAATGGTCCAATTCCTAGCTTGAACCGTACGGTCAACCGTCAACCGATCGGTTCACGGTTGACCGTACGGTTCAAGCTAGGAATTGGGCCAATGTAGACCAGAAAATGTAAAAATGTCTTGCTGCATATTGGAGTCCAATTTCAAGGAGATGAACAAATTTTTATTCGCCGCACAGCAACCAAAAGTCGCCAGAGAGAACTGCTGGGATCCTTGAAACAATTTTTGGTGAGAAATGGCAATTTTTGGGACAAAGGGGTAAATTTTTCATTTTTCCGGTCTCGGGCTGTGCAAAATATACCTGTCCAGGATCTTTATTATACTTCTGTGCCAATTCTAAAACGTAGGGATGTTTTAATGGTTCTGGATCCCCCTCTTTCTTATGAATACTTAGTCGTCCGGGGTTACCAAGAGTCGCATAAGAGGTCATAACAATGCCAAGTTTCTTACAAAATTCATGAAGTTCATATTGTTGTAAGTAGACATGGCATTCTGTCTAGAAAAAATAAAGTAATTCATTTTGAATCTGAAGCTTATATTGGGACAGGGGAATCGCAAATAAAAAGGAATAAAAATCTGGGTTCAAAATTTGGGTGCTCGAAAAATTTTACAGGGGAAGAATAATTGCACGGAGGTCCACATGTGGATTCCCCCCCCCCCCCCCGATCTCTCTCTCTCTCTTGGGGGTCAAAATAATTGAAAAATTCAATACAACACTTTTCCTAAAATTATTTTTCATATGAAAAGTTCGTACTAGAAATATTTGTACGAAAAGTTCGTACGAAAAATAATTATACAGAACAATTGTACGAAAAGTTTGTACGAACCACAATTGTACGAAAAGTTATACTGCCCTTTTCGGAAATGTGGACCCCCTCCCATCCCCATCCACTTATGAGGGGAAGGTGGAAATAAAAATTCAAAATTTTCATTTTTGGTTGTGAAGAGGAAGATTTCAAAATTTTGGATCCAAAATTTTACCTGCAAATTCATAGGCTTAATTTCCGCCTTATTATACAAATCTTGAATCTGCTCTTCATCAAAATTCGAAATTCCGATAGCTTTAAAAACACCTTGTTTATAAAACTTTTCCAACACCCTCCATGTTTCTATATGAGGAGTTAAGTCAAATTCTATCTCTCCTTTAGCAACATATTCTTGCACAGAAAGTTGAAGTCCTGGTACTGGCTTAAAATTTTATGTCGGTTTATTAATAAACAAATGAAAACTATATACCTTGAGTGGCATTGGACGGTGAATTAAAAAGCAATCAATGTAGTCTGTTTTCAGTTTTTTAAGTGATTCAATGATAGATTTTTCGGCATCTGCTGGTCGATGGTTGAAAATAGCGAGCTAAATTTAAATTTTTTTTTCTTTTATTATATGGGAAACAGCTATAATGTGTAGCCTTTACCTAGATCTATATCTAAACTCTGTTTTCTGCCAGATGTCGAATTCAAGATTTGCGAATAGTTGAGCCAATCATGTCAATAACACGATTTATTGAAATTCAGACAACTTCCATGATTTTGAAATCTAAATTTCTCGAAACCGTTAAAAATCATGAAAGTTGTCTGAATTTCAATAAATCGTTTTATTGACACGATTAGCTCAACTAATCGCAAATCCTGAATTCGACATCTGCCAGAAAACAGAGTTTAAACATATTTATAAAAAATGATAGAGCACCCTAGGGCATACCCGTAGCCAGAGTCCAAGTTTGGGAGGAACCACGGTGAAAAAAATTCTCATGTTTCTTAAGAAATATTTCACAAATTTTCATTTTTTCCTTTAAATTTTCAAGAAATTTTCGGCTTGGGGCACGTGCCCTCTCCCCCCCCCTGGCTATGGGCCTGCCCTAGGTGGTAAGATTAGGGTTGCCAGAGTGTAATGTTTACGTTACAAATGTGGGTAGGAAATACACTGGGATCATCAAAAAATTTGCAACATATTGTAATGTCACCAAAATTTTTTTGTAGCGTTTGTAAAAAGCATCTGGTAACACTAGATAAAGTAGATTAGGGTTAGAGATAGGGATCCTACCCTGGGGATAAGGATAGGATAGATTGAAGGGCGGTTATGGAGAAAAGGGTAGGAAATACGCTGGGGTCTGCGTCTAAGAGCTGTGTGAAAAAGTCTTGAAGTGAATCTTAGTTTGTGATGAGCATGCTGGAGAATCACAACAGTTAGTTCCCTGGTGATAGGATAGATTGGAGGGCAGTTATTGAGATTAGGGTATACCTTTGAGGTTATAAAAATATCCTCTCTCTTCAACTTTCCACTTTTGATTGCCTCATCCAAACAATCTCCAATTATATGTTCGTTGTTGTAGATTTGTGCTGTATCAATATGAGGGTATCCATTTTCTATTACCACTGCTAACGTTTTCTTTAATACCTCAACATCTTTCAACTAAAGTGCTTTTATTTATTTTAAAAATATACTTTAAAAAAATCAAACTTTACCCCTCCTCCTGTACCAAACCCAAAATTAGGAAACTGCAATCCATTGGATAAAGTCAGATTTGGTAATGGGGTAGCCATTGCTTATTAAAAACTCACAATTTTAAATGATGTAAAGGAAACAAATTTCAAGCAGACGTAAAAATTTATAGATAAGGCAATTAAGAGAAGAAACACAAATCGATAACAAAGAATTGTTAGTCTAACAATGAAAATAATAATAGTTTTGCCAACAAATTCGTTGATATTAATGTCAAGTGCAAAACCAGTCTACACAAATATAAAAATAGACTTTCATCATTGTTGCCTCTTGCCTAGGTATGATCATTGCTACCTGTACTATAAAATTTGAGTAACAAAATGCATTACAATAGCATAGAAATTGGTAAGAACAATTAAAAAACACAAATCGATTGTACAGGGTACCCAAAAAATGGCACTTTTTTTATTTTTTGAGACCTGAAAAATTTTTTTAGATCTGTTCCCGGTTTGTAATTTGTCTGAGATCCTCAATAAGACGACTCCTCTCTAAGACGTCACCATTTTCTGTCTGAAAAACATTTTCTAGTGCAAATTGCCTCGATAAGACCCTCAATTTGGACCGCTTCCTAGAGCGACGAATTATCGAGAGTCGCCTCGATAACCTCCCTCTCGAACTCTTCCCTTTCTCGAATTTTTCGCCATTTGCTATTGAACCATCATCGCTGATTTTTTTATATCCCTGTTTATTAAGAAACAATGCATAATAGAATATAGATTCCCGAATGATTAATTAGATAAGAATGATTCATTTTTTTGGATAATATGGATGGTTTTTTAATCTAAAATTATGATTTTTTATAATTTTTTACGAATCTTACATTTCAAGACCAAAAAATCGTCGATAGTCTTTAATTGCCTTAAAATTTTCCATTTCTTGTGTTGTGAGATTAAAATCAAAAACTTCTTTGTTTGATCGTATACGAGCCGGATTAGTACTTTTGGGTATTACTGCAATTCCACGCTGGAGCATTTGACGAAGGAGAATCTATAAAACAAGTATAAAACACACATGGTAAGCAGCCGCAGAAGGCTGCATGAAATTTGAGTTATTCATAATATTTATTCAAAAAATATATTTGTGCGGCAAAAGGAAGGCTGAGGATTCTACAGGGTCGTGGTCTGAATGGAAGTCAAAAAATCGATCGGAAGACAAAAATTTATATAATGTAGGCCAGAAAATGTAAAAATGTCTTGCCGCGTATCTAGGGTCCAATTTCAATGAAATGAACAAATTTTTATTCGCCGCGCAGCGACCAAATGTCGTCAAAGAAAATTGCTGGGATCCTTGAATAAAAGAGAAACCAGAGACGCGGAGGATTTTGTTTTTTTTTGAAATTTGTCGCTATTAATATTAAAATGTTCAGAAAATGACAATTTTTAGTGAAAAATATGGTAATTTTATGGACAAAGGAGTAAATTTTTCATTTTTCCGATTTCGGACTGTGCAAAATATACCTGTGCAGGATCTTTATTATACTTCTGTGCCAATTCTAAAACGTAGGGATGTTTTAATGGTTCTGGATCCCCCTCTTTCTTATGAATACTTAGTCGTCCGGGGTTACCAAGAGTAGAATAAGAGGTCATAACAATGCCAAGTTTCTTACAAAATTCATGAAGTTCATATTGCTGAAAGTAGACATGGCATTCTGTCTAGAAAAAATAAAATAATTCAATTTGAATCTGAAGCTTATATTGAGACAGGGGAATCACAAATAAAGAGGAATAAAAACCTGGGTTCAAAATTTTGGTGCGCGAAAAATTTTGCAGGGACAGGGGAAGCATAGTTGTATGGAGGGTCCACATGTGGATCTCACCTGATCTTCTCTCTCTTAGAGGCCAAAAGTATTGAAAAATTTAATCAATAATCACAAAATGACTCAGCAGTAAATTTGGAATTATGCTCAAAGGGATTTTAAAATGCCAGTTATGAGGGGAAGATGGGAATAAAAATTCAAAATTTTCATTTTTGGCTGTGGAGAGGAAGATTTCAAAATTTCGGGTCCAAAATTTTACCTGCAAATTTATAGGCTTAATTTCCGCCTTATTATACAAATCTTGAATCTGCTCTTCATCAAAATTCGAAATTCCGATAGCTTTAAAAACACCTTGTTTATAAAA
>JAQGBS010000927.1:0-18168 GCA_034698545.1 Acrobeloides obliquus | reverse complement strand
AACCCAAAACAATATTCAAATTGGATAATTTTGGTGTCATTTTGTTCGTCTCATTTAGCTATAAAAACTGCTACAATGTTCATTTTATGAAAATTTAAAAAATCGATGCAAAAATCGATTTTTTCGCAATAAATTCAAAAAAGTTTGTGTATTACAACGAAGAGCTTGTAAAAAATTTAAACGCAATTATCTCGAAAACTACAACGATTCAAAACATGTCGTAAAAACAAAAAATGCTCCATTTTTCATGATCTTTTTGAATATATCATTTTTTTTCATATGATTGTAACTTACTGGACTGATCCTTTAAGGAATTTTGACATGGGGTCTCGAACATTTTTGTAGATCTCGATACGACCTACAAAATGCTCAAGAAAAATTCCCAGATAATCAATTAAAACTGCGGACGGTAAAATAAAAGTTGTAGGGGACGATGAGAGAAGACGATCGACACCACTTTTGTGGGGGTACCACCTCAAAAAAATTTCAGCACAAGATCAATTTCGAATGATCTCTTTATGTTTTGAATTATTTTGTGTATTAGCGCGAACACCCTGTTCCGTTACAATTTCAATTCAATCATCATGTTTCTATTCCATCTTTTATCTATCGCGATTCATTGAATTCTTGTCGAGCATTGTGTTTCCGTCCGGCGATTTTGTAATGGGCTTTTGGGTGCCAGTAGTTTCGAGCTTTGTGCTGCTGCTGGCTGTTGTTCCAATAGTTCCTTCCGTTTGGTTTTCTGTTTATAGTGTGTTGTAATTCTCTTTTTTCTTTTTCCGGTTTTGTTTTTTTTCGCAGGAGCGTTATGAAAAGTAAAAGTTTGGGAAGCTTCTTTCTCTAAAGATCTTTTTCCCTATGCCGCTTTCTTTAAAATGTTACATCTTTTTTTCTATAATGCGTTGCTAAACTTTTGTGATGGTGTATTATTTTGTCGGTTGTGAAATTAGCATAAATAAAGTTGAAGAAATACGGGTGGTCCACCATGAAATCTTTTTTTTTTGAAGTATAAAAGATTTTTACTCGCGTTTTTTTGTATATTGTTACGGACGTCGGGATATTGAAAAAGAAGAATATTTTCATGAGTTTTGAATAAATCTGTGTATTGAAGCGAAAACCTGATTTTTTACCCTTAAGGAAGAATTTTTGAAAAATAACAGCGCCATCTTGTAGAGCGCATCGAAAAACGTTAGTCTCCCAAAATCTTGAAAATCTGAGAATATATTTTCGAGAAAAGATGAATTTCAAAGTGGCTGAAAATTTGAATTTTTATATTAGACAATGTTTTGGGTTATTGAAACGAAAACCCTGATTCATGTTTTCGTTTCAATAACCCAAAAGAATGTTCAAATTGGATAATTTTGGTGTCATTTTATTCGTCTCGTCGAGTTATAAAAAAATCACTATTTATAAATGTACTGAACGTTTAAACCTAAGCCTAAGAATAGGACTAAGCTTAAGTCTAACCCTAACTCTAAGTCTAAGCCTAAATCTAAGCCTAAGCATAAACCTAAACTTAAACCTAAGCTTGTATATAAACTTTTTTCAACTTCTACAATTACAAGAGCTCAATGGTCTAGTTGGTAAAGCGTTCGTCTTTCCTTTTTCTATTCGAAGGTTCGAGTCTCGGTGCCGTCGATTACTTTTTGTATCATGTTTTTATATTTTTTTTAATTAAAAATTTTTTTACGAATCTTTTATTAGTAGTAGTTGGCTGGGTGTGTTCTCACTTGAAGAGTTAAAAATGGTTTTTGCCAAATTCGGATATGAGTTCAGCTAGCGTGTTCTTGTCCCAATTATCTGTGGGCACAAACCTTATTTCCGTAGCTACCAGCCACCAAAATTTTTTAATCTATCACTGTTGCCAAATATAAAAATCCTTAATACGTCATTTCATCATTTCCTATGCGAATATAAACATGGAAAAGGAAGCTTCAGATATCATTTTTGAATCACGTTATTATGATTCTTCTATATTTTATGTGAATAATATATATTTGATGTAGCTTGGTATCCAAGAGGAACCAAAATATGGTGTCCAAGAGGAAAAAGAAGATTTTTTCTTATTGGGTGGTCCAATTTTTGCTTCTATAATTTTATTGCATACATCATCGTATTGATTTGGTGGTTCAAATTTTGATGAGACATGATTATCATTTCCTCTTGGGCTTAGGCTTAAGCTTAGGCTTAAGTTTAGGCTTAAGTTTAGAATTAAGTCTAGGCATCGTATTGATTTGGGGGGAGGGGGGGGGGTTCAAATTTTGATGAGGCATGATTATTATTTCCTCTTGGGCTTAGGCTTAAGTTTAGGATTAGGTCTAGACTTGAAATTAGGCTTAAAGGGGGAGTTCTAACCACGATGGTCAACACCATTTTTTATTCCAATTTTTTTCCAAAAATTTTTGCAACATCTTGTTCAGCATGAAAAACTGCACAAAAAAGTCTTCAACAAAAAACAAATGACGAATTAAGTGTTAATAGCGTAGGAGCGAGCAAATCAAGCAAATTTCAACTAATGACAACAATTCTCTAATAATGCTCATTATTGCTCAATTTTTCAGCCTTTACAGGGTGTATAAAAAAATCGAAAGCTGGACGATTTTTTCATGTTTTTTCGACCCGAAATTTTTTTTTTCAAAAATGACCCTATTAGAGCTAATTTATGCGAGAATCTTCAACGATTGAAAACGCTTCCCCGTCCCGGAATCAGAGAATCTGTGTATTGAAGCGAAAATCGAAAATTTTTAGATTTTCTGAAGGTAAATTTAATGCTGAGAATCGATTGCGTAAAAATTTTCGATTTTCGCTTCAATACACACACTCCGATTCCCTGATTCAGGAAAGCGTTAGAAATGCGCGCAATCGACTCCTCGCATAAAATTAGCTCTAATAGGGTCATTTTTGAAAAAAAATTTTCGAGTCGAAAATCATGAAAATATCGTCCCACTTCCGGTTTTTTCGATACACTCTGTAAAATTTTTAAAATTTTTCTTTGGTTTCTTATTGCTGAATGAGCCTCGTGTCCTATCTTGTCATGTCTTTCCTGCCCGCTTCTCCGTTTTTTTACAGTTTATGGCCTAAGGACTAAGGCCTAGCCTAATGTCATGCTTTTCCGTTTTTTACAGTTTATATTTTATCGCTTTCTGATGGCTCAGTTTCCTATCTCCAATGATTTGGTCAATTCTGTTCTATGTTCTAATAAGGGATGTTTTAGACATGTAAAATCGATTTTTTTCTAATTTTGGCAGGAATTTGTTGGGTATAATTTACTTGTTATAAATATGTTTTTGGTTTCTGCAACTTCATTGCGTATTGGCACGAAAACTTTATACAATTATAAATTGATTAAATTTGAACATCTGAAAATAATAGCAAGGATGGGCGAGTAGCAAGTGATTCGCCTGACAGTCGAAAGACGTCTGTTCGATTCCCTTGTACGTCAATTTGTTTTTGCATTTATCAAATTTTTATTTTTTTCATTTTTATCTTTGTTTATTTTGTTATTTATAAATGCATAAACAAATTTATGCGCATGAGAATCGAGCCTGACGTCTTTCGACTATCAGGAGAATCACTTGCCACTTGACCATCCTTACTATTATTTTGAGATGTTCAAATTTAATCAACTTGTAATTATGTAAAGTTTTTCGTGTTTTGTCGAAAGTTTTTCGACGAAGTTTCAAACATCCAAACTAAAAACATTATAACAAGTAAAATATGCCCAACAACTTCCTGCAAAAATTAGAAAGAAACCGATTTTATATTACTAAAACATCCCTTGTAAGCATGAAAAAATCTAAAATAATCTCACGAATACGAATCCAATTATATTGGACCGAAAATTTCGAAATTCTTCTGCAGCTTGTAGAAAATTAAGTGTTTATGAGAAAGGAGCAAGATTACTTAAATGTCACTTCAACAATGTTTTCCCCAGTTTTTGGAATAGGAGGATTAGTGAAATGTTGCTGGTCAACTTTTATACTATATTGGGTTGTTTGATAAGTGTCGAGCGTGAAAATATACATAAAATCGGCATTTCTCTCTCGTTTTCGATAAAAATTTTTCGAAAGTGATTTTAGATAAAACGATAAAAATTTTTCGGTTAGTGAGAACTGACACTCAGAAAATTTCGACTTTTTGACCCTATCCCGCTAAGCCTAAGGACTAAGCCTAAGCCTAAGGACTAAGGCCTAAGCCTAAGGTCTAAGCCTAAGGTCTAAGCCTAAGGTCTAAGCCTAAAGCCTAAGGTAATTTTATGCGAGGAATCGATTGCTCACATTTTCGAAGCATAAAAAATATCTTGACCCTGATTCAGGGAATGGAGTTGGTATATGGGCGATAAAAGAAAATTTTTCGATTTTCGAGTCAATCATCAACTCCATCCCCTGAATCAGGGTCAAAATAATTTTTTCATACTCAAAAATGTGCGCAATCGATTTCTAGCGTAAAATTATTACCAGAATGTTTTCAAGGCGAAAATAGAAAAATTTTCGATTTTCGCATTAATACACCGAATCCATTCCCTGAATCAGGGCCAAGGAAGCGTTTTCAAGGTTCGAGAATGCGTACAGTCGATTCCCCGCCTAGAAAAACTTAAGAATTGATGATTTTCTCATAAAAATCCGAAAATGTTTGATTTTCGCATCAATACACCGAATCCATTCCCTGAATCAGGGTCAAGGAAACGTTTTCATGCACATTGGGAAAAACTTTTACAATCTATTTTTTTGCTCATAAAAGTCGTCTCTAGATAGAATGCCAATTTTCTCTAAAGTTAAAAATTGTGTTAAGGAATTAGAGAATTTGTTTTCCACGAATTTTTTTTGCTTCATTTCATCAGTGTGTGTTGTAAAAAACTGATAACTAACTTAGTGACCATTCGAGTTTGTAGAGATAATCAACGCTAATTGCTATTTGTACACTTATTTATATATAATAATATTGGGTTGTTCCAAAAGTTAAAAACAAAAAGTCTAAAATAAATATATTCTTCCTTATAAGCACAAAATATTAAAATATATAATCAACAGCACCGGTAGTGCAGTGGATACGCTACAGCCTATAAAATGTTTTGGCTGGGGTTCGAATCCCACTATCGTCCAATTTTTTTTGCCTTTTTCTAATTTCTTTTCAATTCTTTTTTAAATTGTTTTTTAAATGTATTTTTATGAAAATTTTATCACAAAAATTTTATTTTTATCTAATTTTTACGAATTTTTTAAATATTATTTATTGAAAAATATTTAAAATAAAATTTTGATGATAAAATCTTCTTAAAAATATACAAAAGAAATTTTAAAAAATTGAAAAGAAAGTGGAAAAAGGTAAAAAAAATCGGACGGCAGTGGGATTCAAACCCTAGCTAAAAAGCTTTATAGGCAGCAGCGTATCCACTGCACTACCGGTAATACTGATTGATGATTACAAATTTTGCTTATAAGAAAGAATATTGAATATGCAAATTTTTTTCTTTTAGAATCGAAATTTTTTTCTTTTGGAAAAAAATTTCGACTCCAAAAATCATGAAAAAGTTCCGCGAACTTTTGGAACAACCCAATATAAGCTTTTTTTAAGTTGTTGTTAATGTGTTAGTTCGAATCGCCGGAAGTAAGAAAATTTAAATGCCTATAATATTTGTTATTCTTTCATCAACATTTATGCTATTCCACTTGCTCATGACATCCAATGGTCAACAAGACGAGGACGCCCTTTCGGATCATTGTAATAGTTTATATGGATAACACAAAGCACAATAACTTTTTTTAGTGGCACTTTCATTAGCATTGAAACAACAAGAATTGAAACATACCCATAGGAAATTTACGTCGAGGTGGAGACCGTGCAAAGAAATTTCGGATAGAAATGTTTCTTTTGTTAAAGCTGTTGGTATGTTTTGTTAATTCAACTTTAAAGACATGAAAACGCTTCCTTGACCCTGATTCAGGGAATGGAAAAAATTAGAAAAAAATCGAAAAAACTGAAAAAAATTAGAAGTTGGTGTATTAACGCGAAAATAGACAAAAATTTTTTCATCACCAGCTCCATTCCCTGATTCAGGGGCAAGATAATTTTTTCATGCTCAGAAAATGTACGCAAAATTACCCCCAGATGGATGCTTTCTGGGTGAAAATATAAAAATTTTCGCGTCAATACACCAACCCCATTCCCTGAATCAGGATCAAGGAAGCGTTTTCATGCTTCGGAAATGTACTCAATCGATAAAATTACCCCTATATAGGTCATTTTAGTAAAAAATTTTCGGTCCTAAAAAAATTTTTCGTACCCAAAAATGCACTTTTTTTACTCACCCTGTAATTTTTTTATCACTAATTTACTGACCAGTAGAACCTAGTACAGACGTTCTCAAAATGTTAGTTGAGTACGTCATCAAATTTTAATCACTTTCAAAGTACAACAACACGGTTTAGGACGCTTTTCAAATAAAGTCGTCGAAGTGGATCCATTTTTCACCTATGATGTTTCTTTTTGTAACACAGAACGAAGCCATGAATGTGCCAAAGACTCATTATGTTCAACCGTATATCGTATGCTTTTTATATTTACTTTTTGTATAAGGGTCGTCCAAAATTTTGCTCAAAATCAAATTTTTTCTCAAAAATCGAATTTCTGAGAAGAGGGTCCCCAAAAAATATCCATCCCTAACATCTTTGTAATAGAATTGAATTGTTGAAAATAGGTTGGCAACCAGCTAGAACAAGATCGATATTATTATTCGATGATGCGAGTGAAGAGAATGAATTCGTTTCTGATGAAATACTCGTTCCTAGCGGCTGCATGTGTGTTATTGGTGCTAAGAAGAAGAACACTGTGCCACATCCTATTATACTTGAATAAAAGACCCATAAAAAAAAAACAAATAGCGTAGTTGAGATATAAATTGTTCTGTATATTTTTTGAATCCTAAAGCATTAGACGCGCTATGTGTGTCTGTCTGTTTATGCTATCTCCATCACCTTAAGTCCAATTCCGTCACGGCCTATACCAATCGATAGAGCTTGGTGAGAGAAGAAAAATGACACCAAAATCACGAGGGTACTCTTCAAAATAAAATTTTCAGTCCCATATAATGTTTTAACGTAAGATGATAATAACATGTAAGAGGTTACCCTTATGGCCGAGTGGCTAAGACTCTCGACTTATATAAATTGCTTGCAGGTTCGATTCCCAACAGAAAAGAAGTTGTATTTATTACCATACTACGGAGCTAAAAACCTTCAGTCTCGCACCGAGTATATGTATTTCTAATTTTTTGACAGGGACAAAAACATTCGGCTTCTGCTGGGAATCGAACTTGCAGCAATTTATATAAGCCGAGAGTCTTAGCCACTCGGCCATAAGGGTAACCTCTTACATGTTATTATCATCTTACGTTAAAACATTATATGGGCTAAAAAATTTATTTTTAAGAAGTTACCCTCATGGCCGATTGACTAATACTCTCGGCTTATATAAGTTCTTGCAGGTTCGATTCCCATCAGTAATCGAAAGTTTTTTCCCAAAAATGGACTATACTCGGAGCGAGACCGAAGGCCGAGCTCCGTAGTATGGGTAATAAATACACTTCTTTTCCCCTCCTCTTCGGTTCCCCTGCTCTTGAATATTAAAAAAGGACCCACCAAAAGTACAAATGTCCTTTTTAGACAGTGACGTAACTCTAGTATTTTGGAAATGTCGAAATTTGCATTTACAACTGTTTTAATTGAAACATGCGCATGCGTATTCAGATTTTAAATGCAGATTTTCGAAATCCTAGAGTTACGTCACTGTTGCTACGCTAAAAATTCTTGCACCGCTTTCAAACTAGAGAAATTCAGTGTGTAACATTGTTTTCTTGATACATGAACTTTAGGAAATTTATCCAGTAACACAGCTCTGAAAGTTTGTTGTGTTTGATTTTGTATTACTTTTATAGCATAAGCTGATTATGTCTTTATATGATCTCAATTTTTTTAAATGTTATGAAATAAAAAAACTTATATTAGTTGCTTTTGACATACACAAAAAGATGGGGAGGGGGGGGGAATTGTATCTTATACGTGATGGCAAGAATTTAGGCTTATTCTTAGGCTTAGGCCTAAGCTTAGGTTTTGGCTTAAGCTTATTCTTACAAGGCTTATAAGCCTAAATCTAAGAATAAGTCTAAATCTAAGTCTAAGAATAAGCCTAAACCTAAGTCTAAGCCTAAGCCTAAGCCTAGGCCTAGGCCTAAGCCTAAATCTAAGAATAAGCCTCAGGACAGGGATTGGTGTTTTTAAGCGTAAATCTGAAAGTGCGATTTTTTAGTTTTTTCCCTGAATCAGGGAGCATTTTCACGGTACGGGAGTGCACGCAATCGATTTCTCGCCTAGAAAAACCTAAGAATTGACGGTTTTTTCATAAAAATTCGAAAATGTTTGATTTTCGCTTCAATACACCGATTCCTTCCCTGAATCAGGGTGAACCGAAATATCCAGAGTTAGAAGCGAAGCTGAAAAAATAGATTATTAAAGAACGTTCCAAGAAACGACAGGTTTTGTGTATATTCTTAAAAACGTCATAAAATAAAGGTCTATACGTATAAGCCGCGGCTCATACGCATGAACTTAGGGTAGCTGCTTTTGACATACACAAAACGATGGGGGAAAATTTTGGCATTTTTTCGTTTTAAGGCCATATCTCGGTTAATTTAAGTCCGTTTGGGCTGAAATTTTTTTTGTTCAATGAAGTCACGGCGAACAATTTTGTAGAACATCACTTTTTTATGAAAAAATTTCTGTGAAAATCGATAAAAAACCGAAAAAAGTTTGAATTTTGTAATTTTTGATAAATCGTTTCAATAAACAAATTTTCTTGAATCAGGGAAATTTTTTTCCAAATTGGCTAATTAAAACCCTAGAGGGATTAGACAAGAAAATCTACACAATTTTCAAAAATCCTCTTTTCTCATTAAATTTGCTAAAATCAACGTCATTTTTATATTATTTTCCCAGCATGCGCGCCACCTTCGCACCATAACAGCCCAATCATGTCTCTTGCTAAAAGAGCTAATTATAGAAGGAAAAATTGCTAGAGAAGAGTCACCACACCCTCTGGGAGTCCCATAACACTTGGCGTTGATTACAAGTTGTTGTGTGTTATTAACTTTAAGAATAAACTACTTCCTGCCTCCGTTTTTATTGGGGGTATTTGTTTCGATTCGCATTTTCCATGAAACGGGACCTTCGGTTTTTGGGCCGGAGAATTTTAAATAGAAACTTCAAAGAATCTCACCGAGTTGTGTATGCATGAATGATACGAGCTGCGGTGATGGATTGCTTGCTCGATTTGGAATCTTTTCAATATTTTCATTAAAAACGGCTTTGGTCATTTGGTTTAATTATAGAATAGTTTTGGGTGATGTTAACATGTTAACATGGTGTTGTGGAGAGTCGCAAAAGTTTGTTGAACTGCCCGGTCTTGAACCCTCACTAGTTTCTGCTTTCCGTTTTCGCGTCGACGCTTAACCCACTGCTCTATTGCAGCTAACAAATGTTTGACTTGTAAACTTCTTTAAATGTCTTTGATTGAAACTTTTTCTCTTGCTTTTTCGAATTTACTTGTTATTTTCCTTTCACCGCGCTTTTGAACCCTCGACCTTCGGCGTCAATCGTGACGCTTTGCCACTCGGCCATGTTGACATATATGAAAGTGTGGACAATATGGTATAATTTTTACTCGTCTCGCTGAGCTGAGTCCAATGGTGCAATCGTCAAAATGAACAATTTTCGATCGCATTGTCTGTCAATCATATGCATACAGTCGACTCTCCCTATAGTGACACCCCCTTCAATTCGATTAGTGATCCCTGTATAGCTTTTTTGGTGCATCCCTGTGTGGTCGTATGGGGAGAAAATAAGGATTAGTACTAATCCTGATTTTTCCGCAGGGATGCATCAAAAAAGCTATACAGGGATCGCTAATCGAATTGAAGGGGGTGTCACTATATAGAGAAGCCTTATCGACTGTATAAGATAAGGCAACACGCAACAACGTTAGTAACAAAATTATCATATTGATGTAATTCGCTTTTTCGAATATTTTATATCTTGTTGCACTTATCCTTGACGCAACATTCTACGTCATTCAAAAAATTTTTGCACGAAAACCGACGTTGAATGATGAGAAACATCATGGATTAGGATAGTCTAGATTCTCTAGTAAAAACAATTCACATAATTGAACTGAAATTTTACATACGTTATCTTATTGGATGAATAGATGTCTTAATGAATATTTCTGTCTTTGAACTGAAGCGGATGAAGATATTTGTCGTGTTGAGTCGTTGATAATTGGTTATATCTGCGTCAGAAGGATCTTTTAATATAAAATTTGTTTCCGCTTTTTCTGTAGTATATATAGCATACAAATGGATGAAATTTGATTTATCTATTGGGTTGTTCAAAAAGTTTCTGAGGCCGGAAAAAATTTGCATCCCTGCGTTCGTGTTTGACGAGAAAATTCAAATCACTGCGTAGTCATATTTAAAGGAAAAATTCGAGTCCCTGCGTGGTCGTATTTAACAGGAAAATTCGCATCCCTGCGTGGTCGTATTTAGGTCGATAACGCGCGTTCCTGAAGCGTGAAAACACTTGACCCTGATTCAGGGAAAGTGGTGGGTATATTAAAGCGAAAATGTATCAAATTCGATTTTTCTCTGTAAAACCGGCTGTTTAGGGGTTTCTCTTGGCGAGGAATTAATTATGCGCGTTCCCGAAGCGTGAAAACGCTTGACCCTGATTCAGGGAAGGTGGTTGATGTATTGAAGAGAATACGTAAAAAATTCGAATTTTCGCCGGAAAACTGGCTTTCTAGGCGAGAAATGGATTGCGAGTATTTTCGAGACATGAAAAAATTTCTCTCATACTGTTTTAAGCAATTTTTTGAAAACGCTTCCCTGATTCAGGGAAGAGGATGAGTGTATTGAAGCGAAAATGAACTAAAATTCGAATTTTTGCCGGAAAACCGACTTTCTAGGAGTATATTTTCTGGTGAAGTTTCGAATTTGTTACGTTTTCGCTTCAATAAATACACTGTTTTCCTTGAATTAGGGAAAAAAAGAAAATTCGAAATTTTTTGGGACACCCTGTAAGTTGTTTTATTGTAATTAATTTATCTATAAGCAAAAATAGAAGCAACTAAAGAACATATGAGATTTCTAAAGCTTAATTTTCCTATTGATCTTCTCTCTATGTTTTGCATAACATCAAACAAATTTCATTTCACACTGACATCCCTCCCCCGTGGGAGCGACGTGCCTTTTGGTCTAAACTCTTTTTGGTTTCCCTAGATTAAATTTCTTTGGCTTATGTTTTTTATTGCAGGTCTTCATGCCTCTACAAAAAAGATCATCAATAAGTTTTTGAACCCCACTAGTGATGTGTCGAAGTTGTAATTAACGTATTTGACGGGAAAAATTCGCATCCCCTGCGTGGTCGTGTTTGACGAAAAAAAAAATCGCATCCCTGCGTGGTCGTGTTTGGCGCATCCTTAGTGTTCCGATTTCGCAAAATCGGGAATTCAACATACTACCCTGAATCAGGGTCAAAGAAGCGTTTTCACGTTTTGAAAACACGAAAATCTTGCAAAGAAAAATCCTCGGATACCCGGTCCAAATCCGAATTTTTTCATTTTCGCTTCAATACACTACCCTGAATTAGGATCAAGGAAGCGTTTTCACACTTCGGGAGTGCGCGCAATCGATTTCCCGCATCAAATTACCCTTATACGAGTCATTTTTAGAAAAAATTAGTGTTCAAAATTCATGCAAAAATCACGAAAATTCCACTTTTTTTTGAGACACCCTGTAGAAAAAAGCCTACAATAATGGGCCTATTCCTCCGGTCCTTGTACTTTTAGTTGTACTTGTAAATTTTTTTACAAGTACAAGTTTTTTACAAGTACAAGGACTGGAGGAACAGGCCCAATATCGCCAAATTACGTGGGCACTTATTAAGTAATATATTTTCATCCGCAACGAAATTTTCGATTTTTTACTAAATTTTTATAAATTTTTCGATTTTTGACAAGCTTTTCGATTTTTGACGAGTTTTTGGATTTTTGACAAATTTTTCGAATTTGACAATGCCCTTTAGAAAAAAGGCTACAATAATATTACCAAATTACGTGGGCACTTAGGCACAATGCAAAACAAATATATATACTTTAGCTCTCTAAGTATTAGATAATATATTTTGCCGCAAATTGATAGCTTACGTATATCGTAACTTCATTAGTTAACCTCTTGAAAAAATATCATATGGGCTAGTACTTTTGCTTGGTTGTTATTAAAACATAAGACACTACTAAGAATTTGCGAGCCCATTTAATGTGAATTTGTTTAGCTTCTTTTCTTTGAAAATGATCTCACTAGGGGTACTTTTATACGGGAAATCGATTGCGCACATTTCCGAGCCTTGAAAATGCTTTCCTGTCCCTGATTCAGGATATTGTATTGAAGCGAAAATGACCAAAATTCGAAATTTTTCCATTGAAAACGAGTATTTTTCGGAAAATGAGCCTTTTATACTTCATAAGCATGTGATTTTTGTTAAAAATGTAGGCCGTTGAGATAAGAAGACTCTGTATAGAGATCCTGGAGATTCATTTCTTGAAGTTCTTCAATCGCTTTATTCATCTTCTTGATTGTTTGTTGAATGACTTCAACGGTAGTTTGTTTAGTGAATGATTTCATTTTATAGATTTTCATAGGCATCCCTGCGTGGTCATATTTGACGAGAAAATTCGTATCCCTGCGTGGTCGTGTTTTGCGAGAAATCACGTTTAGTGGGCTCGCTGAGTCTTAGTAGTATACTGTGTAGTGTATAGTAGTATACTTTGTAGTATACAGTAGTATACTTTGTAGTTTGTAGTATACAGTTTTTGTAGAATACAGTATTATACTTTGTAGTATACCGTAGTATACATTGTAGTATACAGTAGTTTGTAGTATACATTAGTATACTTTGTATTTTGTAGTATACAGTTTTTGTAGAATACAGTAGTATACTTTGTAGTATACATTGTAGTTTGTAGTATACAGTCTTTGTAGAATACAGTAGTATACTTGATGTTTAATACTAGTATCAAACATCAAATCTGCCACATAGTTCCCTTTTAACGAGTCTTATGACTTTGATAGATATATTCTCGCGTGCTCTAATGCATAACATATAAGATAATATAATAAAGAAACAAATTTAGGGCCTGCCCACCAGTTAATATGACAAGCTTGAGAAGACTATTTACTGTATTTTTAATGTCATTACTGGCGGTCCTAGCCAGGACTACCCCAGTTTTTATGCCCGATAACAACGATATCATATTTTATAAGGAAGAACCGATTTTGTTAAAGCCTCTTGGATCAGAATATAGTTTGATGAATTGGGTAAGATTTTTTTTGTTGAGTAAGCAAAAAATGACAAAGGACCCTGGGAGCTACTACACAATAGAGGGGGGCAGGCTTTCCCTGAATCAGGGAGTACCAACATGAAAAATTTTTCGATAATTTTTTTGGGTAAAAATATGCAGAGAATTCGAATCTGGACATTTCCAAAGCGAAAAAACACTTCCCTGATTCAGGGAAGGCTAGTATATTGAAGCAAAAATCACATTTTTATGACATTTCACTTTAATACACAATACACCTTCCCTGAATCAGGAAAGCATTTTTTCGCTTCGAAAATATCAAATTCGGATTCCCCACATGTTGCTTTCACAACTTCTTTTGAAAAAATTCATATTAAATTATAAGCAAAATTAAAAATCCGATTTTTATCATGAAATTGGCTCAGTGGTAGTGCTCCAAGTTTTGAGTCTAAGGGCCTCGGGTTCGAATCCCACCTGGGTCGATTTGTTTTTGCCTACGAATAAAAGCTTGTATGTTCATGATTGAAGAAGTTTTTCCATGTTAATATTAAATTTTTAGATTGGCTCAACTCCATTAAAAGCCAAAAGAAACCTAGTCATAGGACGTGGAGATTTGACCTTTCGACCAGGTAGAAGATAGTCGAAATTTGTTGATCAATTTTGTATTTTTGTTTGTAAAATATGCTTTTTGTTAAAAATTTCTATATAACTATAAAGATCTCTATGAGAATTTACAATAAACACATAAAACTCTTGCAGCTAATATACAATAAAGGGGGAGCCACCCACAGAAAAAATTTTCAAATTTTTTTTCAAAAATGACCCCTCTAGAGGTAAAAACATGTGGGGAATCCAAATTTGACATTTTCAAAGAGGAAAAATGCTTTCCTGATTCAGAGAAAGCGTATTGTGATTGAAGAGAAAAGTCGCAAAAATGTGATTTTTGCCTAAAAACGGCCCCTTTTGAGGTAACAGGGCGCGGGGAATCCGAATTTGACATTTATAAAATTTCTTAGACTCAAGAAAAGCTGTATATCGACGCGAAAATTCGAGAAAATAACATATTTTGGTATAAAAACAACACTAAAATTGTTCGATTTTTGACTAATTTTTCGAATTTGGACGAATTTTTCGATTTTTTGCAAAAAGTGTGCTTTATGTCAAAAACGACCCATCTAATTAATAATTAATCCAATTAACAAATGATTTACTCGAATTTTCGCGTCGATATCAGCTTTTCTTGAATCCGAAGAATTTTATCAATGTCAAACTCGGATCCTCCGCACATTTTTACCCCAACAGGGGTGGGTGGGGGACTTTTGCGCTCTCACATATGCGCGCCGACACTTGCGCACGCGACTTTTGAGCAACCGACAAATGCGCGTCGACATTTGCGCTCCGACAAATGCGCGCCGACATTTGCGCGTCGACATTTGCGCTCCGATATTTGCGCGCCGATATATGCACGCTAATAATTGGTGGGATGCAATGTCGAGGTGTAATTACATAATAATTGTCAGCGTGAAAATGTCAGCGTGCAAATGTCGACGCGCAATTATCTGGACGCAATTATCGGAGCGCAATTATTAGTGCGCATATGTTGGGGCGCAAATGACGGCGCGCAAATGTCGGCGCGCATATGTCGGGGCGCAAATGTGAAAATGCAAATGTCGTGCGCGCATATGTGAGAGCGCAAAAGTCCCCCCCCTCCACCCAAAGGGTCGTTTTTACACAAAAATCGCATTTTTGCGACTTTTCGCTTCAATACGCAGTACGCCTTCTTTACACAATACGCCTTCCCTGAATCAGAAAAGTGTTTTTTCGCTTTGAAAATGTCAAATTCGAATTCCCCGTATATTTTTACCCCTAGAGGGGTCATTTTCAGAAAAAATTATTAAAAATTTTTTCTCGTGGGTGGCCCACCCCCTATTGTGTATTAGCTCCAAACTCTTTTATTTATGAAGAAAAATAAATAACCATTGATTAGACTTTCGTATATAATTTTTCATATCAAAGGCAAAAATTCAAAAAACAAATATAACAAAATGAGGGGAAAAAAGCAGTGGCGTCATAAACTTTTTCAAGAAATCGAAGTCTCGGAGATTTTTTTAATTGCTCGACTTCCACTGTTTTTTGTAAATTGAGCAAAAAAATTTTTAATGAAATCATTATAAAGGCACATTTTTGGACAAATCATGAGTGACAAAATAAGACTAGTGACGCGGCGCGCGCAAAAAACTGAAAAGGGCATGTCAAAAATAAATATCACCAATCGACTCAGCTCGCCAAAAGCTTCAAAACGAGTACCATATCATGGGGTTTGGGGGGTTCCCCATGGCCGAGTTGATAACGTGCTCATTCTTCACTCATAGAGCACGGGTTCGAATCCCAGCCCGAATTTAAGATTCTTCAAATCTCATAAAAAATTTTGCACATCTATTTTAGCATCTAAAACTGGTTGCTATAATTTTTTGGTTGGTACACACTTGCTAGAGCTATTCAGTAAGACTAGATCCTGTACTACTATACAGCTTTAGCAAGTGTATACCGTCCTAAAAATGATTGCAAAGTGTTTTAGAGGGTCAAATAGAGATATGCAAAAATTTTCATGAAAATTGGACAACTTTAAATTCGAGCTGGGATTCGAACCCACGCCTTTAAAGTGCAAATCAGTCACTTTACCCACTCGGCCATGGGGAAAATCGGAAAACCCCTAAATCCCCATGATATGGTACTCGTTTTGAAGCTTTTGGTAAGCTAAGTCGATTGGTGACATTTATTTTTAATTTTGAAAATTTTCAAGCTATACCATTTTCTGTTTTTTTGCGCGCCGTTGGTAATAGTGTTATATACACAAACTATTATTAATACTAATCGGGTTCTACTGTTGAGCTAAGACTGGAGAAGCTGATCTTCGTATTGTTTCACGAAGCATTCGCCCACCGGGAAGAATTCCCAATCACGATTGTCGTATTTCTCACGCACATATGTCTCCTGACCAGTATATTCGGTTTCATCTTTATTCACAAGGTGTTGTAGGAAGAACCTTAAAAAAATTTCATAATTTTATAGATTGCACTCCCCCCCCCAAATTAAAGAACCAAATTAGTAGGATAAAAGTTGTCATTTTTGTGTATATTCAGAAAGTTCATGAAAAATGGAGCATTTTTTGTTTTTATGGCATGTTCTTAATCGTTGTAGTTTTCGAGAAAATTGCGTTGGAAATTTGAATTTGCGTTCATGTTTTCGTTGTAATGCACAAACTTTTTTGAATTTTTTGCGGAAAAATCAATTTTATGAAATTTAAAAAATCGTTTTTTTACAAAAAATTCAATTTTTCGACCAAAGTTCGGTTTTTTAGAAAAAATCGATTTTTCGCAAAAAAATTCGATTTTACACAAAAGGTTCCAGCATGGCCTAGTGGATAGCATCACAAACCTTGAATTGAAGGGTTGGGTTCGATCCCGCTTATAGCCTAATCTTTTTGCATGGTCCAAATTTGAAAAAAAATTTGCATAAGGGTAATTTTATGTAAAAAACACGAATCTGATGTTATTTTTTCATAAAAAATGTTTTCAAAAATAGAAAATTTAATTTCTGACCATTTTTACGTATCACATACATTAATACGTAAAAATGGTCAAAAATTAAACTTTTGAAAATATTTTTCATGAAAAAATAACATCAGATTCGTGTTTTTCGCATAAAATTACCTTTATACAATTTTTTTCAAATTTGGACCATGCAAAAAGATTAGACTCCGGGAGGGATCGAACCCGAGCCTTCAATCTCAAAATCTGTGATGCTATCCACTAGGCCATTCTTCTTGGAACATCACGAAAACAAAAACTTTGTATTATAAACGAAAATTTTGTATTATGAAAAACTTCAAACACTCACAAATAATTGGCAAAGTTGTGCTCCTTGGTTGTATGAATTTCAAAGCCTCTAGGCAGCCGATCGAAAGTCTCTTTGCCAATATCGCATATGAAGCACGAAGACTCTAGTTTCTCGGTCGCAGACTCTTGTTGGTCACGAAGTTCACCGAAGGCATCAATAATCAAACCTAAACATAGACAAGATATAATAATTAAAATACTCCATTTTTGAGAATCTACCTTGCATGATGGCCAACAAAATGACAATGACGAAGAAGAAGAAAGAAATGTCGTACAGCATTCGTGGGTATTCTAGGTCATCGCCATATGGAGACTCTAGCTCGTCACCAATACCACCACCAGCACGGACACCGGCATAGAAGTGATAGATGAAACACTATAAATAGATATTTTTTTAAGTTGCTGAATTTTTGAAAATAGAGGCAAACAGCTGACGAAAATTTCATCAAATCTGTGGACTTTTGAAGGGTTAATTTAAAAGACAACAAGATAAAATAGATACACACGAGAGCTTTTAGTCAAGTTTATTATTATCAGTTGACCATTTCGTCAACAACTAGTTGTTTATTAATATTTTTCGAGAAACAAGAAAACTCTGTGAAAATCATTTTTTTGCAGTCCACCAATTCACTCCGAAAAAACACTATGAAAAAATTATATTTTCAGAAAGTTCATGAAAAATGGAGCATTTTTTGTTTTTACGGCATGTTCTGAATCGTTGTAGTTTTAAAAAAAATTGCGTTTGAAATTTGAATTTGCGTTCATGTTTTCGCTGTAATAAACAAACGAAATTTCAAACGCAATTTTCTCGAAAACTACAACGATTTAGAGGTTGTCGTAAAAACAAAAAATGCTCCATTTTTCA
>JAQGBS010000926.1:0-18186 GCA_034698545.1 Acrobeloides obliquus | reverse complement strand
AAACATAAAAATGAACCATTTTCAAAATCAAGATATATTAAAGCTACTTGTTTATGGAAAACATGCCCATGTCACGAACAAGAGGTATTACTATATTCAAGAAAACCAAAAGGAACGCCACCTGGAGGGAGGAGGTCGGCATTAAAGAGGGTTGTGCTTTAAGAACAAATTACGACAGACCACGCGCTCACGTGTGGAATGAATACCATAACATGGGGTTTTTCAATTCTAATCCATGGTCGTTAGGGAAGTTTTAAAGGGAGCGTGTGAATCCTGTCCGTATCGGGTCAAAAAAATTTCTTGATTTTTTCGTACGAAACTCATCCTTTAGTCTCCACATCTGCTCAGCGTCATGACACGCATTATGACGCTGAGTCATGATGCGCGCCATAACACGCATCATGATGTCATGATCATGACACGCATCACTGAGCATGTGTGGACACTAAAGGGTGAGTTTCGTTCGAAAAAATCAAGAAATTTTTTTGACTCTATATGGATAGGATTCACACTCCCCCTTTAAGCTTTTGCAGGTTTCATCTAATCATTAAAATGACCCGGAGTTTTTCCATGCGATAAATCGATTGCACGCATTGCTGATGCTTGAAAATGCTTCTTTGACCCTGATTCAGGGTGGACGTTAGTGTATTGAAATCACATGATTCTGGGCCAGAAAAGTATTTTCATGCCTCGAAAATGCGCTCAATCGATTCCTCGCATAAAATTACCTTAGGAAAATAATTTTTAGACAAAAATTCAAAATATCTTTTCTGGCCTTGACTTAGGGAAAAATGCGATGTATTACAGCAAAAATTGCCTAAATCAGGGTCAAACAAAATTTTTCATGATTTGAAAATGCGCGGAAACGATTTCTCGCACAAAATTATCTCTAGAAAGTTGATTTTCAGAAAGATTACATAATGATTAGATGGAATTTTCAAAAGCTTAAAACTTTCCTAACGACCCAATAGTAGGAAATGTTTTTAGAAATCACTTAATGAGTCATTAAGAAATCTACCATCAGATTCTTCGGCATGCAATCCACAAATCGTGGCTAACGAATTTACGCCACAAATTTTATCATGGACTAGTACTATTTTTAAATGTGGTAATTAGTTTGATCAATGAATAATGTTTTTGCGCCGAATATTTGCGAAAATAGCCTCCGATAGTTTTTAGGCGAGAAATAGATTATGCTCATTGCTGGGCGAAATTTTCCCTGATTCAGGGGAAGGGATGGGTGTATTGAAGCGAAAATGAACTAAACCTCTAAATTTTCGCCGGAAAACCTGTTGTCTATTTTTTTCTAGGCAGGAAATCGATTGCACTTGCTGAAGCATGAAACGCTTCCCTGGCACTGATTCAGGGAATACAAATTTTTGAGAGTGTACCTCTCGTAGGAGACTTTTAAAGATCAAAATCGAAAATTCCTTTAGATTCGAGTTCTCCATGTCGAAACCCCATCTAATATTTATGATTAAAAAAATTTTTAGTATTTATTACAAGGAAACAAAAGTCCTCCTAGGGCAAAAAGTTCTCTTCAAGGAATAAAATATTTGCTAACTTTGGCGAGGACCTTTGTCCCCCTCCCCACTTGTATTATTTTATTTCAGCACCAAGTTTAAGAAGCTCTTGCAAAATGATAGCTACATCAGATTTCTTATACATTTTTGGAGGTTCTAATCCAAATTTATCGAAAAAGGCTCTACATGATGTTTACAGATTCAATATATTAACAAGACGTTGGAAACAATTAAAAGTTACAAATTTACCGAGCTCTTTAATATCATATTCAAGTAAAAATACATATAAGATATTTTGAAAAAAAAGTTCGATGCCGATGGCGCAGGAGAAAGCGGCTTAAAATTCATCTAGAAGGAGGAGGGTTCAATCCCGGAGGTCGAAATTTTGTTTTTTATCGAATCAAAAAAGTTTTTAAACCAACGGTATTGAACTTTTCTGGAATTTTAGACGAAAATGTCCTAGAAATAAAGTTAAAAATGAGATATTTTAAGTTTGTTGGGATCCAAATCCAGGCGGCGATAAGTTAATAGGATATTTATTTGGTGGTGCAAATGACACCGACGGTCTATTAATGTCTAATAAATTATACAAATTTTGCATTGATCCCGAGGGTTTTATCAATTTCCAAGAGTTAATAATAAATGGTAACAAGCCGACCCCAAGATGTGGTACTTCAATGGTTATGACACAGGAGGGAAAGCTGTATTTAACTGGTGGCGTTGATTATAAAAGTTATTTATCTGAAATATGGGTTATAGATACAAAAGTTGAACAATTTGAATGGAAAATGGTAGAGGTATGAGCCTTTCAAGTATTTTGTAATCAAAGTATTGTCATTTTTTTACTCCTCCACCATCAGGGTCCGAAAATGAGTAAGGGACACCCGGGGGACCATCATTTGTCACACCATCTTTTGTCATACTTACCAAGCAAATATATAATTTAAGCAAGTATATAATTTAAAAGGCCGTTATACTCATGATTCAATTTTACTAGACGAAAAAATTTTATTGCTTGGAGGAGGCGATGGAGATTGTAGCATTCCATTTGACAAAGTAATTTTTTAAATATACTCCTCTTTATATATGTCAAGCAGTGGCGTAGCTACGTTCTTGCACGTGGAGCTAAAGTGATTTTTCGCCCTCCCTCTAAAAAGTGTAACCCTCAGTGAAGGGGGTGACGCCACTGATGCCAAGATCCATGCTCCTGAAGGTGCAGGGGCTAGAGATGGCCATCATTGGGCAAAAATATGTGCATTTTTTAGAGCAAAAATAGCCATTTTTGATGAAAAATTGAACACTTTTAAAATTGTTCAAAAACGGAAAAAACATAAGGGGGACCTTTAGAAAAAAAATTTTAAATTTTTCAAAGGTACTTGCCCCTCCCCCCTGTGGCTATGCCACTGAGCCAACCCAAGCCCGAAAACTTCAGCAAGGGCTCAAACCCCCTGAAAACCTCCTAATCCGAGCATAGGGGCTTTGAAGCCTCAATAGAAGGCCAAATTTTGGTCTCGCTGCATAATAATAGGGAATTTTTTATAGAAATTTTTAACAGACCCTTTAGATTGATGCATTTGATTTAAAGACACAACAATTAATTCAAATTCAAACTTTGCCAGATGAAAATCATGGCTATCCGCATCCACGTAAATTCCATTCATCGGTTAAAAATGGAAATGATGTTTATATAATTGGAGGATGGTCAGATAATAACTCAACATTGAGAAATGTAATTTTGAAAAGTTGAAAATAGCCTTGCAGGATCTAAAAATTTGAATCCCACTACAACAGGCTTTCGTTTCAACACATACACTTTATTGATAAATCGAAAAAACATATAAAAAACTATATAAAAATAAAGAAATTCTGTGTATTGAAACGAAAACCTGCTCTGGATTAAATTCAAATTTTGAGCGTACATTTAGTCTGAAGAAGTCTTTTTTATAATTTTGATCTGAATTTAGACTGAAGAAAATGCTACAATTTATGATGATGTTTGGAAATTGAGTCTAATTATAAGCGAGCTTAAAACATATTATAAATGGACTAAAACGCTGTCTAACCTTAAAATGCCACTTTTTTTTCATACTTCAGCGATTACTCCAGTAACATCATAAATTTTTTAATAAAAAAACAAAAAATCCCAGGGTGACATTTACAAATACCTGACCTGGAGGGTAAATGGATGATTGTTCTTTTTACCGGTTGTTCTTTGACCGCTTGTTCTTTTCGATCGGTTGTTCTTTGTTCCTGACTGGTTGTTCTTTTCCCTTAGACCTGTTGTTCCTAAAATGACCTGTTGTTCTTCTAACAAAAATCATTTTTAGAAGAACAACAGGTCGGTTGTATGTTTTTTTGATCGGCTGGTTGTTCTTCTGAGCGACTGGTTGTTCCTACCGATTTTTTTATAGTGTTAATAAAAAAATCATAGAGAAATAACAGGTCGACAACCGGTCGGCTGGTTATTCCTACTAAGGACAAGGCCAGGCTAAGGCCAAGGAATTTCTACCAGTTGTTCCTATAATCGACCAGTTGTTCCTGCCAATGACCGGTTGTTCACAAGAAGACTTTTTTGGTGGTATAGGAACCACAAGTCGGAACAACTGATCGGAAAATGTATACCGGTTGTTCCGACTTGTTGCTCCGATTTGGCTTTTAAGAACAATACGTCATTTTAGGAACAACAGGTCGGCACAACCGGTGGATGGGAACAAAGTTACGAAAGAACAACCGTCCGTCAGTCGACCTGGAGTACTCTTTATACCAGCTTTATTTTAAAATTTAGGAAGGATGTGTTTATACTTTTGGTGGATGCATTGATGCCAAATCAATGTACCCATCAAATAAGTTGCAAAGATTTTGGATTCAACCACCAGAACTAAAACAACTTGCCGCTTTTAAACTACTGACAAAAAATTCGCATATTATAGAAGAATTCAAACAGCGTGAAATTAAACGCTTAAAAGCGGATATGTGGGAACAACCGAGTACATCTAATCAACTTAAAAACGGCATACAAGAAAACAACAGTGTGGAAAATGTTCAAGGAGGAGATATTGAAGAACTACCGGAGGAAATTGAGCAAAACTTACGAGAGTTATTACAAACAGCGCCTAGTCGTATGTTTTGTGGTTACTAAAACGAAAATTTGGCTTACACAGTATTTTTTATATGCCCGAAGTCCTTCTACACATTGAATCAAGAAAAAATTTTTATATAAATTTGATATTAATAAATTTTAAATTGAATCTGTCTATCTGTATTTATTATATTTTTGAGTTTGATCATGTATACTGTAAATGGCAAAAAGCCAATATTCAAAGTGAATCCAATCAGAAGCCGTAAAGCTGATAAAACCAACCAAATGAAAAACTGGGTGTTGTCAATTAAAAATAAAAAATTGTAGGTGTTTTACGATGTAAGAGATAACACAAATTACATGTTTACTCGCGTAGGGGTTAATGCCCACCTAAAGGTTAGCTTGAAAAAAATTCAGTGGCTGTTTGTTTAAAGAGAGGGTGCATTTTGCGACCATTTGAGAAAAAAAAATTTTTGTAAAATGACCCTATTGCGGGTAATTTGAAGCGAGAAATCGATTGCGCGCACTCCCAAAGCGTAAAAACGCCACTTTGACCAAGTTTTCGTGAAAAATTGCCTATTTTTTCGTCTGAAGAGCGACGAAAAAAGGCGAAAAAATAAGCAATTTTTTACGAAAACTTGGTCAAGATGGTATTTTTACGCTTCGGTAGTGTGCGCATTCAATTTCTCGCATCAAATTACCTCTAATAGGGTCATTTTTACGAAAAAATTTTTTTCCCAAATGGTCGCAAAATGCACCCCCTTTAATAAAATCCTTGCAAAGTATTTTAAAAGCCAAAATAGTGACATGCAAAAAATTTTTATGGAATTTGGACAATTTTAAATTCGAAGCAGGATTCGAACCCGAGAGCTAATTGTGCAATCCTGGACACTAATCAGTGCCATGAAATTCTTTCGAGTCTGTATACAATATGGTAAAGTTTTACTCATCCCGTTGAGATGAGTATAATGGCATTACTTATTTTTAAAAGTTTGAGTTTGCGCTAATTTTTGCCAAAAAAAACCGCCGGAAAGGGAGGGTCTTATCTTATCTGAAATTATCATAAATTTGTGTTTGGAACATTTAAAACAAAAATCATCGGAAATCCAAAATTCGATTCCAAAATTCGATTCCAAAATTCCGGATTCTGGTGTTAAAATTCCGAACAAATAGCAAATTCATACGAAGCAATGAGGAAGCATAGTTCTCTCGGTACTCCGCCGGCCCTTCAATCTTGCAAGTTAAGCAACGTTGGGCCCGTAGCGTCTAAATTCGGTTTCCGAAGCCTTGAGTATGTGAAATCCCTTGGCTCCGAGGCGTTGGAATGCGCAAAAAAGCCCCAGTAATTTGAGAGTAACTCCTATTGTGGGCTGAGCACCCCTCATCCCTTCTGAAAATGAAAAGGAAGAGAGAGAGAGGCAGGAAAAAAAGCAATCCTGTAATATAACACATTTGGAGGTTCCTTGTAAGGGGGTATAACCCTTCTAAACACATAACAAATCTCTCCCAAATTCTACCCAATTTCAGATAGGTCGAGAGCAGACAAAAAATTAGCTCGCACGCTACCAGTTTTCCTAAACAAAGATGAGATCATAGACGCCCTGAAAGGGGTTTTTTGCAAAAAAATTTATACATCAATAAAGGGTCTATTTTAATTTGCTAACAAATTTGAAGCCGCCACTGACATGTTAAGGATAGGCTGACTTATAGAATGACGTATATCAATTGGAATTACGGGCTAGGCATAGTAATGATGGAAAGGTCTTGGTGATAAACTAATAGCTTTTTAACCTCTCCCACTTAATAGGCCATAATTTAAGGACTTAAGATCGTTCGATGACCTTTCATCGAATGAGGTTAAATGATAAACAAATTTAATCAATGTTAGTATAAAACAAGCCTAGTTACAACAAATATAAATACAAAATAGAGTAGGAAACCACTAGATGGAGGATATCCCAGTTAACACGAAATACTCTTTCAAAATTCCGGTTAAGTGTTTTGAACCATGCTTAACAACTTTCACAAAAAATTTATTCCAAAAAAGTGCTATGAATACAAAAGAAAAAATTCATATTAAATTATAAGCAAAATTAAAAATCCGCGTTTTATCGTGAGCTTGGCTCAGTGATAGTGCTTCCGACTTCGAGTTCAATAGTAAAGGGTTCAAATCCCACCTACATCAAATTGATTTTGAAGCTGGTTTATTTGATACTCATAACACTTTTTTGAAAAAAATTTTTGTGGAAGTTTTTAAGCATGGTCTAAAACACTCAAATAAGCCGGAGTTTTGAAAGAGTAGAATTACTTCAAAAAAGTATCAGTTTTTAGAATCCTGTTACGTCTTTCCATGAGGAAGAGCTCTACAATTTTTTACAACTATGAGATGAGTAAAATAGCATCAAACTTATCCAATTTGAAAATTGTTTTGTATTATTGAAACCAAAACCTAATACATGTTTTCGTTATATAACCCAAAAAAATTTTCAAATTGGATAATTTTGGCGTAATTTTATTCGTCTCATAGAGTTATAAAAATTGCTATAATGTTCATGTTATGAAAATTTAAAAAATCGATTTTTCTGCAAAAAGTTTATGTATTACAACGAAAACTTGAACAGTTTCAAACGCAATTCTCTCAAAAACTACAACGATTCAGAACATGCTGTAAAAACAAAAATGCTCCATTTTTTATGAACTTTCCGAATATATAATTTTACATAGAGTTTTTTCCCGAGTGGACTGGTCCTTTAAAATGGGCATGTTAATTTGTTCGATATTGGGATTTCAAACCACATAACCCTAGCCATACTGTGCATTCTTTAGTGGCTCCGTTGATCTTTTATTTGTAATGAATTAGGTGAGATTTTGGCGTCCGCAAATTGATGATAACCTTTATGGCGCAACGATTACCATTGTTATCCACTTCCGGCAACGTGATTTTGTAATTTTTTATTTGTTTGATCTATGAAATATTATGTAAGAAATAAGAAAATAAATTTTAAGTTAACGTCATAGCTAAAGGGGGCAATTTTTCGGAAATTCAGCTAGACGAAAAGAACAGATACACCAATCTATCAATATGATATCAGCAAAACTAAAAAAAGAAAAATGTTCCTCATGAAAAATTGCACCTAGAGGTTTAGTGAAGTTTATTTGGGGCGCTAAAAAGCTCAGGAAACCCGAGAAAATTGTATTTTAGAAAAAAGTTTTTAAAAAAATGCAATTTTCTCGGATTTCCTGAGCTTTTTAGCGCCCCAAATAAACTTCACTAAACGCTTTGGTGTAATCTTTGACGAGGAATTGAATGCACCCACTCTCGTTTCATGAAAAAATTGAATTTTCGCAATCGATTTCTTGCATAAAATTATCGCTAAAGGGTTACTTGTTAAAAAAATTAAAAAAATTTTCTATCCGACCCTATTTCGAACCTCCCCTTTTAAGAGAATCTAAGCTTAAGCTTAATAGGTCGAGGCCTAGGCTCACTTGGATACCTAGACTTGAGAGAAAACCAAGCAAAAGCAGGCTTTCTCACCCAGCCATAAAAAATCCAGAAAATAAGAGATGTTACACGAAAAACACTCGATGTTACAACAGAAAAAATGTTGCACGAAAAAATATTTTCGTTCTATAAAACTAGGCAAATCGTTCTAGTCGAGTTTTCCCTAAGCAAGTTGATTCCCCACTAATTTACCTAGATTTTCCTAGACAAGTCGAATCTCTGCAGCAAAGTACAGGGTGGCGCAAAAGTTCGGTCCATAATATGTTTATTACATTTTTGTTCACATTTTTTACGATTTTTTGTTTTAAAACTATTATTTTAGCATGAAGGAATTCAGAGGAGGTATTATTCGATTATTTGAGCAAGGAAAAGGCGGCTATCAAATAGCCCAGAACATGAATCTTCATGCAAGAACCGTCAACAGAATAATTAACCAAGAAACAGGAAGCTACAGCGACAGACAAAGAAGCGGAAGACCAAGAACTGCTTGCGACGGAGAATGGTCACTTAATTCACCCGATTTGAACGTGATGAACTACTCAATTTGGAGCATATTGGAGGCTGAAGCATGCTCGAAGCCCCACCAGTCGATTGAAGCGTTGAAGAAGAGTTTAGTGAAGGCATGGAACGCTATTCCCCAGAACATCATTGATAAGGCAGTGGATGACTTCCCGAAGCGCTTAAAGAAGTGCATTGAAGCCGGAGGCGGCCATTTTGAGAATAACTAGATAGTTCTTGTTGCTATTATTGTTTATTATTGTGTTTCGAATAAAATTTTATTAAATTATAAACAAAAACGCATATAAACATATTATGGACCGAACTTTTGCGCCACCCTGTAGTGCCATTACAAGAATAAAATTATACAATTTAAAAAATTTCTTAAACACGATATGTTTTTTCCTTGTTGCCTTTTAGAGCTTTCTGAATTTTTATATCCTTCTAGAATTTTAATGTTTTCCAGGGTTTTCTACGATTTTTTACTATCTAGAATTTTTTTAAATCTTGGTTTTTTTTGTCAATTTTTAAGTTTCGTTCCGGAACGAAGCATAACTTTACTTTTAGTCCCTAATTTCATACGTGGAATGTGTATGACTAAATCTGACAACACTCTAAACTCGTAATAGTCTATAACAATACAGAGAGAATTTGAATTCAAGCTAATCTGTTGTAATTGGCAGAATATTATAAGAATATTGTTTAGATTTGTGCTTATACCACTCCAAAACAGCGCCAATTAATCCGAAATTTGAAGTAAGCGTTTCTTAATCTTCTCAATGTACGAAGATTTTTCTCGCTTCGAGAAAAATCTATCAAATTGTGTTAAGAAAACGGTTTATTTCCCATTTCTGCAAGATGGTATTGATAAGATGAAGGTGGGAAAATTTTGAGATGCGAATACTTCGCACTGTCCTATTTGATTTACAATGCCGAAAGAAGATTTAAATAAGACTTGATAGAAGAGTATCTGTCGCTAAAATAAACAATATAGACCGAGATCTATATCCTTTAAAGGGGGCACGGCTGTCCAAACTTGTCCAAAAATGGGGTCAGTGGAAAAAACGCTTCAACTCTTTTTCGTGTTGATAATTATGCACCAACCTAATACATGTTTTGCGTCATAAAAATATGTAACATGTTTCAAAATCTTGTTAAATATTTCGATTTTTCTAAAAAAAATTTTCAAAACAACTTACTATACACCATCACAAAAGTTGTTGTTTAGGTCAAGATCTACAAAATGAGTTATCATGTGTAGCAAGTTTGGACAAAAAGTCACCACTGCCCTAATAGGGGTCATGAAATTTTTTTCGGAACTTGGGACTTGCGCCAATCGATTTCTCGTGCCCGAAAACCCCCGAGTACCAAAAATCAGCCAATTTGGAGAAAAAAATTTTTTTGAGAACCGTATTGGACGTGCACCCCCCTTTAAGGATATTTTTATAGTCAATTTAATAAGAACAAATAGCACAATCGTTAAGAAAATAACATAAAAAAATAATAAAAACTTCACAATCCAAAACGTGCTATAGAAACATTGTCTAGTACAGAAATGGTCAATCTAAACACACGCTTCCTCCACAAGTTCATGAAATTTCTCTTCTAGCTCCGTAAAATTTGGTCGCTTTTCCACATTCGAAGTCCAACATAAAACCATGATTTCATAGCAATTATCATCCATGCGTTCTGGCCTCTCTAGTCGTCCTCCGGATTGAAGAAACATTACCAGCTCATCATTATTCATCGTAGCATAAGGAATCTTGCCACAAGTGAACATTTCAAACATAACAACTCCAAACGACCAAACGTCGGATTTTTCGGAGAAAAGTCTATCTGTCAAAGCTTCCAAAGCAAGCCATTTGATCGGGAGTTTTTTGCCAATTGACGATCGATACATGAAGGGTTCATCCGAAGCACAGCAGAGACCAAAATCGGAAATTTTTGCCACAAAGTTGTCAAACAAAAGCACATTTCGAGCAGCCAAGTCACAGTGAACTAGGCCTTTTGAAGCAATATGTTGCATACCTAAAATAAATTTTCCTTTTTAACCTAATACATCTCACCGGCGTGGCGACAGTTGAAGACGGGCACTTGAGGATGAGACATTTGAGGATGGCCATTTGAGGATGGGACACTACTAGCTCTCTTCTAGCGCTTCGGCTCTAGCGCAGCGCCTCTGCTAGCGCTTCTTCTAGCGCCTCTGAGACGCCTCAGAGGAATGTCTCATCCTCAAATAGCCATCCTCAAATGTCTCATCCTCAAGTGCCCATCCTCAACTGTCGCCACGTCATCTCACCTTTAGTAATCTGCCATAAAATCGACAAAAATTCCTTGTAGGGAATCATTTCAGAGACTATTTCTCGAAATTCGGATACATAATGTAGCAAGTCCTTATCACCGATTTCAGAAACCAAGCATGGAATTTCTCTTAACAGTGCCCATCCGAGCATGTACGTCACATTTTCATGAAACCCAATCTTTTTCATAGCATCTACTTCTTTGAAAAGTTGTTCAGCTTCATTCTGGCCAAAGTTATTGGTCACTTTAACGGCTACATCGCAATCCACAAATTTTTGTGTTTGAATAGAATTTTGTTGTTCATGCAATGGAGATGCTCCGATCAGTCGACCTTTATAGACGGTCGAACTGACTCCTTTGCCGAGTATGACATCAAAACTGATGTTGATCTTTCCGGAGTTGATTAGGAATTCGTCGCTTTTTGCTTTCATTTCAGCTATTTCCTCGGGGCTCATGTTCATTTCTTTGAGAAGTTTGTAAAGTTGATCATATCGGGTTTGTTTCGATCTTATGCAATATAGGGAAATTGCAGCGACAAACACGCAAAATAACCCAAAACCGACAACACTTAAAATTATGATCAAAACATATTTCGGACCGATTGTTTTAGTTGGACTAATATATTCAGCATCTATTTGCATGGCATACCCTCTATAAGACGCGTTCGGGCATTCAGAACCATTAAAAATCACGGTCAAGTTAGTCGCTTTGAAATATAATATTTGTTGATTGTATAAAGTTGTATTTACGACTTCGATCGGGGGTCGTTCATCAGCAATGAATTTAAGTGGACAACTTTCTGGCACATCGGCGTTCAAAGTAATAGTATAAGTGGCTACACCATCGTTGCAAAAATATATATTATAGTCCAATAGATTGTTGACCTTTGAATTATATGGATAGTTCGGTGTCATATCCACACTATGAAAAACATTTTCAAAAGGAGTAAAATAGATGAAGTCAATGTCATCATCTGAAAATGATTAGTCTGAAAGCTGAAATAATAATATCTTACAAAAAGATTCTCCTGTAGAATATTCAACATATAATTTTGAATTTTTTGGTACAATTATAGAGAATAACAGACCGAACATTATTAATGCTTGTCTCCATTCCATCGTGCTATTAAACCTGAACAAATTGTATGTAGTATTATATCCAGAAACAATAAAAACATCTCGTTCGCCTTCGTAAATAAAGTCTCTTATAATTAAACTTGTAAAATTTTTGTACGAATTAACATTCGGCGTTATAATAGAATATAGACAATCTCCATCGTTTGTTGAATTAATCCCAACTCGCTTAACACCACTAGTAAACGAAGATATATCAACGTTATCTTGGTTCTGGCAATTTTTTGAATGGAGTTCCTTTATACGAGCGACAATTACAATATTATTGGCTGAGGGGCCAACATAAAAGAACGTCAAATTTGATGCGGTTGTTGAAAATTTTATGGTATTTTGGCTTGGAAACATCAAAACACGAGTTGAATTTTTCATGTTTGATGCTTCGAAAACAAAGATACAGCCCTCCGAATAATATCCATCTAGAACCGTTCCATAATAATAGATTTCCAAAGTTCCTGTGGATTTGGTTATTAAATATTGGGTGTAATTTTTCAAATAATCTGTAGAATGTATTGGCATATTGTCAGAAAGATCGATAATCTAAATAATTTGTTGATAACCTTTAAAAGAATCTTCTATACAGCCGAATAGAGATGTAACAAGTACTCGAGCTCGAAAAATTGATCAAATGGTACACTATTGAAAATGTTACAACTATTTATTGAAAATGCTACAACTTTTGATTTTTTTAGATCGAAATTTCTCGTTCTGAGTACTTAGGGCCTCCACAAGTAGCGTTTCGAAATCGTCGAAACGAATTTGTAGAGACGAACGCTGGACAGTTGTATTTTTCGAGTAAATTTTGAAAAAATTTTTTGAGCATAATGGTCTTCACTTATGATTTTTTGAAAATTTTTGTACAAATTTTTTTTCAACAAAAATCTAAACATATCAACAAAAATTTTTATTTTTTTAACAATAGCAATTATGAATAACAAATAAAATAGAACAAAGGAAACAATAAAAACTAATCCGAGGCTAACGATGTATCGCTGAGGTGACCATTCTCTTTTTTGTAACAAATCGACTTCATCGAAAAGATTTATAAGGCTATCCGTCTCTTTGGCCAAGCAAACTTGCTGCAGCAATAGAATTCTTTCTGTTGGAATGGCTCCATTTGCCTTGAAGAGTGTATTTCATTGTCTTCGGAGCCGTCAAAAGTATTCGTTATTCCACAGACTTGATGATGAAGTCGACAATCATCTGTTCATACTCTGCCGGTGGCTTCTGACAAACAGTGGTCTGCGTGCGCAAAGAAAAGTTGTGCCGGCTCTTTGACTTTTTACCCATTCAGCTAAGCGCTTATCAAATTCCTTGTCGTGCAAGTGTCGACCTCCTCCGGGTAACCTTCGCTTCAAGTTGGGCTTAAAGGGGCACACCCAACGGCAACAGAATCCGCATAAATTTTAAAAAAACGCATCTCGACGTGGAAAAAAGCTTTTTTGACACGGTTTTTTTTCACTCATAGAGAATCAAGCATCAACTTTCAGAATCCGAAAGAATTTTGACGCCTACTATCGACTATAGCGATATATCATATACGTCAAAAACACTAAAAATCCCAATTTTTGACATATTTTCTAAAAAACAAACAATTCGAATATCAAAGAAAACATTTTGAGATTTTGGTCTTCTCTACCGTTTTCAATGCCGAACTTTACGAATATGATCGAATTTTGACACGTTTTATATGCAAATTTTTCAACCTAATCATAAAAAAACTGTTTTTTGACCAAAGCAAAGCGTTTTTATTAGCTTTTTCAAGAAAATTTTTTTCACGCATATCCCCGTGATCTGAACTACATGTTTATATATAAACATTTTAAAATATCTTACAAAATCAAAAAACCGATATTTCCTGATTCCAAATATATAATTTTTTTCAAAATTGGAGCAAAAAAATTTTCCACGCATAACGTCGAGGGTTCGATCCCCGCGAATCGACTTCCAAAACACACGAACATTACACATTTTGATAAGAGGATAGCAATTTGGGGGGGGGGGAGTTCTATTAGGAGGGGGTTGTATTTTTTACTCATCTCTAGAGAGGGGTTCTATTAGGAGGAAGGGTTGTATTAGAGAAAATACGGTATATACAAATCGTCTTATTGGCAGCCTTGACGGCTGACAACCGTTCGGTTCTCCTACATCTCGAGCGACTGACGCGCAAACAGATTCGAGTGATTTATCGCAGACTCTCCTCCCAAAACAGGTTCAGAAGAGCAGTATCCATTTTAGGATATTACAGCGTTTTAAAATTAAGCTGCTTTTCCATAAAAAATCCGGAACACCTGTCTTTTGTCCGTTCGAACTTTACCTGTTTAGATTTTGTCGACGGCATAAGCACTAGATGGAGCGTCCAATAATTCCATTTTTTATCTTCTGAAATAGTAGTAAAGTTAATGCAAATTTCTTCCTCTTGTGTGAATATGTAAGGCTTTTTCAATGTAGAAGAATTTGCCATGTACAATGGGTTTTGATTAGCGCAAACATAGATGCTCAATAGATCATTTTGGCCCAAATCTATAATTCCATCAATCTTTAGCATTGAAGTCTCGTTTGAGGTGTCTATTTTAAATTTCCATTCCAAGCTAGCATAATGTGCTTCAATGGATGTCGATGTTAATAGATATTCTGGACTTGTCGAATTAATTTCGATAATTTCAACTTCTCCATTGGAAAATTTTTCCAAATTACATATTAAAGCTAGGCTAAAACATAGTTCAAACAACCAAACAAACATTTTTGACATTCATACAACGCTTTCATAAGACTTACGCATTTAATAGCTATCAGGACTAAAAACACTGATAATAATTCATGTAAGCGCACGTTTTTCTAAGACTTCTATATAAAATTTCATTATCTCATTGTAGATCATATCAAAGTAAAGATTTTTGAAGATGATTCTATATTTTTTCAAGGTCTTTTCATTTTTTAATATTTTCCTAGCAGAAAAAGTAGTTGGATTTAAAAACGGTCAATGTAGCAACAGTTCTATCGAGATTAGTGTCGAGAATTCATATGCACTGCTTATGCCAACAAACAATGAGACTTATTATCCAGACATGAATTGCCAATGGCAAGTTCACATAAACTATTCGACAAAAGATGCTTCGATCCTAAAAATTGAGCCATATATGTTATTGAGAAATGAGGACAGATTAACAATTACCTCTTGTGCTACAAAATATCTTTACTATGATTCTAGTAATGATAGCCATCAAAACATTCCTCTTTATTTGCAAGAAGATGAAATCTGTGTCCATTTTAATTCAACATCCGAAAATTTTGCTAATGGTAAAAGATTTTTTTGGTCGACTCGTTATTTATTAACATCAGCCCCAATTGATATTCAGGTATTTATTGTGCAAATAACAGTAATCAAAGAAGGAGAGAGTCTAAAGAGTAGATTAACAAGGGAACGATTGATAGATGTTGAAAAAAAAACCGATTCATAAATCTTGAAAATTTCCATTATCTAGCCTAGAAAAATTCGTTCAATGTAAATTCGGAGAACATATGGCGCAATGGTAGTGAGCTTGCTTACCATCGAATAGGCATGGGTTCACATCCCGCTCTAATATTTACTTTGCAAAATAAGAAAATTGTTTTCTTTGATTTTTTTCGCACATGTAAGCCATCGGCAGATGGTTCCATTTCACACACAGGTTTTTTGGGGACGCTCTTTAGTGATGCCACGAAATCACGATTTCGAAATTTCGGATTTCGACACCAAATTTCGATTTTTGATTTCGACTACGATTTTGATTTTGACATTCGATTTCGTGGCATCAATAATGCTCTTTAGTTTGGCAAAAGTTTTTTTAAATCTGAGTGTAACAGGTCAATCGATTCCCTTGTAAACCCAAGCTCTCTGGTTTAGAATTTGTTTTATATGTGGGATAGAATTAAATTTAGAATGTGAATCTTACAAAGAATAATAATATTAACGTGATAAATACATTATCAAACTATTCTATAACCACAATATTTGCTTCTGAAGGGAACCTTCAAGTTTATTACAGAGGAATTGAGCCAGGAATTACAATCTCCGGCATGATTTATGTGTACAATTATTCTATGAATTTCAGACATTTATTAGGGACGTATTCTTACCCAACTGATCAAATTCGCATAGTAAACGGAAACTCAAGTTATATTACTTTGTTTTATGTTGGTGACTCAAAAAACAGCATTCAACTAGTGTCAAGAATACGAGAATATCATGCTGCCAACTGCTACACAGAAAATAATCTCATTTTTTTAAACAATTTGTATGTATACAAGGAGATTAGTGCTTTAAGTAGTGGAAATTGCGAATTGACAACCATTTTGCCACTCTCTCAAGCGAACGAATATGCGTATTATTTTGTTCCACAGAACCTCATATACGACAAAGATGAGAAAGTTTCTGTATTCTCTGGAACTAATAGAAGTGATGCTCTTTTTGGTTTTAATATGAATAATCTAGACATTTTTGACTATATATGGCTTAATGGAATTATGATTTCTTTTGTAATTCCCCCAAACTCGAGTTTGAGCGGTTTTTATGAAACATTTTTATTTGATGTAAATAATAATCAAAGATATAGCGCTGGTGACATTTTCGACGTAATAATGTCACCTAGCTATCCATTTTTGGTCCCCGCTAGCTATAATTTTACTCGGCGTGGATATTATTCCGTTGATCATGCACAAATCACGTTGACGATCACTGCTAGCATCCCAGATCAATGCTATTTTATTATTCATGATGGAAACAAGACTCATTACCAATTATTCAACAATAGAGTACGGAATCACTCAATTTCTTTTAATGGAACATGGTTCCAAATCGATTTCACCACCTATAACGCCAGTGTCGAATGGACGGGATTTCTAGTTAGAGTCGAAGGCTTTAGACTAAACTCCACGGAAGCTATAAACGTCGTTCACGAAAAGAAATCCGCATTAAAAGAAGGCTTGATCATTGGATTTAGTACTCTAGCTTCGATTACTGGACTCATCATCATTGGTCTTTTCACATGGTACCAATTGAAGAAGAGATTCCAAAAATTCGATCAGTTGTGCAATGTCTTGAAAGAGATGAAATTGTCACCAGAAGCAATTGCTGAAATGAAGGAAAAAAGCGATGAACTTTTGATAACTCCATCCAAGCTTCACATAAATTTTGACCATGTTTTTGGACAAGGCTCGAGTTCTACTGTTTACAAAGCTTATTTGATGGGACCAGCTCCGTTGCATTTGATACAAAGATCTATAGTAACGCAGAGGTTTGTTGATTGTGATGTGGCTGTCAAGGTGGCAACACGTTTTGGTTCAGAAGAAGTGGATCAGCTTTTCAAAGGTACATGCTCACAAGGAATGGTAGGGAAGTGCTAGTTTTTATTTTTGAGCTTTGCCAGAAACTTTTTTATAGAAATTTTTGGCATGTTGCGTAGGTTCCAAAAAAGTATTCTGTGGGGGACTATACTTTCTTGGATAATGGGTAAGAATTGGGTTCGGACTAGAGGGCCGAACCCAATTCTTACCCATTATCCAAGAAAGCCTGGGTGTTCGTGTTGCACTCGGGTAAAACAAGGATGTAGACAAAAGGGGTAGAAAATTCCTGCTGGGCATTTTCCATCCCACTAGATCTCCAAATTATAAAAATTAATCTTTATTCAAACTTAAACGTTCAGTGCCATGAGGACTCCAACCCGGGAAATTTTTTTAAGAACAGCGCCAAATGAAAGTTCATATACGGTTTCCGTTTAAAAGTGAAGTCAATTTGGAGTTTGGACCTTGTTTTCGCCGAGATATGGCACTTTGAAATTTCGTTACTTATCACCCCTGAAAAATCGGCCCTATATCATAGGATTTTCACCTGCTTTTCATTTTTTTACTTTGAAATTGTGTGCCAGATATTCCTCTAACGATTGCTTTTTAAATTAAATGAAAATAATTTAAAGGGGGGGGGGGGTGCTGATCGAGGCCGGATCTTGAAAAAAATTTTTTTCTCAAAATTGGCTGATTTTTGGTACTCGGGGGTTTTTGGGCACGAGAAATCTATTGGCGCAAGTCTCGAGTTCCAAAAAAAATTTTTATGACCCCCTATCGGGGGTAGTGGTGAAAACATGTAACATGTTTTCACTTTTTGTCGAAACTTGC
>JAQGBS010000925.1:0-18191 GCA_034698545.1 Acrobeloides obliquus | reverse complement strand
GAAATTGAGTCAAACTCAATTCAAACGGCCCAAAACATTCGCATACTGAAAATATTTCTTTATGATATGTCCCTAGCCCCTGGCTCCTAGCCTATAGCTCCTAATCCATACCTCTAGTCTATCCCTAGCACAGTTGCACAACCCCGGTAAAATTGGACCGAGGGGTAGGGAGGGGGTGGCACATCAGACCGGTCTAATGGAAAACCCACCGGTGGATCATGAGGTGGAGAGGGGGTAGGTCATGGGGCGGAAGGGGGGGGGTAGGTCATCGATCCCCGGCGCCGGGGACCGATTTTTTAGAAGGTCTAAAAAAAGGTCGCTAAACTGCAGAGGGGATGGGTCATAAAAGTAAAAATTTTGGACCAGAGTCTGTGCAACTGTGATCCCTAGTCATATCTCTTAGCCATAGCTCCAGCTTTGCGTGTCTAAAAAATAAATTTACGTGGTCCTAGAGTAGTAGATGGTCCTGTCGTTGTTATCATAGAGCTTTCTAAATTTGTAAAATAAAAAATATTTATCAAATTAACCTTGTACTACAGGCTTAATATCTAATGCCCAAGCCGGCGGTATACCCTCTTCTGAAGTTAAAGGATTTCCTGTCGAAAAGGTTATATTAAATTCGCTTGCAGTTATATTAAACTGAAGCATTTGTTCATTATTAGTGTAATTTAATCTAATAGCTTATAGTAAACACTTGTCAAAATTGTGATGTATTACCGAAATAATACATCATTCGTATTGGAGATTGCTTCAATATAATCACTAGTATTGTTTCGTAGCAAAAGAGTTAAAGCCGATACATTAATAGGTGCGTTATTGAGCAAGTTTACAATCTAAAGACTAGTGATATGAAATTGTGCAAAAGTCTTCGAACCCTACTGGGACTCGAATCCAAACCCAGACCTCCTGGCTACCGTCCAAGTGTACTACCATTGTGCTACCGAAACCTACAACTGATACCCGTTAATTGGTAAATACTTGGCGGTGTCCGACTCTTAAATAAAAACAAGACTCAAAAACAAGACTCAGGTGAATCAAAAGACATCTACCATCGGTATTTTGAGAAATCATCGGCAATTTTAAAAGCTTTTTCAATAATTTTTTTACAAAATACTCCAAAATTCGAGCTCTACCAGATTCCTAAAATTTTAGACCTACAACCCTTCTAAGGTCCTTAAAAACGCCATTCAAAATTTCAACATAAGAAAAAAGGACCTGAAAAAAATTTTGAGATACTTTTTTTCTTTGTTGAAGTTTTGCATGGCGTTTTTAAGGACCTTAGTAGAGTTACGTGTCAAAAATTTTTTAGGATTCTGGTAGAGCTCGAATTTTGGAGTATTTTGAAAAAAAATGTTAAAAAAAGATGTGCTCAACCGGCTCAATTTGATGGGTTGGGAATGGGACTCCGTTCTTTACATAACTAACCTTCCAAGTACATGTCATAGGAACGCAATAATTTGGCTGTAAATCAATTAAATCAGCAGTTGTTTGTATAATATATTCCAACTCGGAATTATAAAAATACATCACTGAAGGGATTCCACAATCGCATGCTACAAAACTTCATTTTTTCATATGGCGGGTATGCGTTTGTCCGTGAAAATTACTTTGTGGGGGGTCTTATTTTAGGATTCGGATCGGAGGGGTGCTTCAATTGATACCCTCTATCCAGCTATAGGCGAGGGGCAGTGGCGGATATAGAAGTTTGGGTTCCACAGACTTTTCATTTCACCGACCAAGGGTGCGTTCCTACGTTGAACCATACGGCCAACCGTACCGGATCCGTACTGATCACTGTCAATCGTACAATAAACCGTACGGCTCCCCGTTGCCCCGTAGGCCACCCGTACAATCCCCGTGACCCTGTAGACCACCCTTACACACACAAAATTGGTGCCAAGAAGATTTGGTGTCAACGATTAACACCAAATCTGGCGAGAGCCGAAACGTCACGATAGTGTTAATTGGTGAGATTAACATCAAAATGGTGTTAATTGTTGACTTTAATACCAAAAAATGGTAGCTATAAAGGAGCAATACCATCATTACTGGTGTTACTCCTTTATGGCTACCATTTTTTGATGTTAAAGTAAACAATTAACATCATTTTGGTGTTTCAGCTCTCACCTTTGGTGTTAATCGTTGACACCAAATCTTCTTGACACCAATCATTTTGTGTGTTCGAGGTCGTATGGGTGGTCTATGGGGTCACAGAGGTCGTACGGGTGGCCTACGGGGCCACAGGGAGCCGTACGGTTGACCATACGATTTAATTTAGGAACCTTTGCCGATTTGCATTTCACCAACTTTTTTTTCACCGACCGACTGGAAAAGGTAGTGTTTACCGACTAGAACAGGTAGTGTTTTTACCTACCCTGAGCCTGTGTATAGTGTTTTTCATTAAGACTGGGTCCAGATATAGCGTTTTTCCCTAACCCTACCCCGACCCCTGGACCTAGATATAGTGTTTTTTCTCTAAAAAAATGAATTTTTGAGAGTGCAAACAAAATTTGGTCGGTAAAATGATGGTCGGTGAAAAAAAGTCGGCAAAATCCAGGGACACTAGAAGTTTGTTTTGGATCGGGGTCCCGACTCCAGCTTGTATGATTTACATTTATAATCCGTATTTAAGGCTATCCACCATGCAGATTCAATGCTAGTACCATTGAACTGATTATCCGTAACAAAATCAATATAATAAGTTTCTTTTCCAACAACATTATAACCTCCCTCATAAAAACCATTATTTTTCCATGTATAACTAAAAATTATATCAATATTTGAAGTAGGCAAACATACCGTTGTGTAAAACTAACATCCGGTATGCGGACTTCAATATAGTCATTGCTGTTTTCTCTTAGATCCAACATTCCTATTGCATATAGCATAAGCATATTTGGGTCGGTAAAATTATTTACAATCTAAGTTTATAATTTTTTCCATAGGCTATGGGACATCCTGTAGAATCGCTCAAAATACTTTCACATGCGAACAGATCGGCTCCAAAAATTTTGGACCCTTGAGATCGAAAAAATAACATAAGGGTCTCCTTATGTTCTTTCTTTTTTTTTACTCGTTGACGTATTGTCTCCACACCTCCCCCAAATGAATGTTCACGTGCGATTACCTTCCAAGTGCAATTCATCGGAATACAATAGCTACCAGTTGGATTACTAGTTGGAAACAAATCCACATAGAAATTGTTGTCGTGCATGACAATTTCTTGTGGTTCACTGCAAGCACATGCTAAATTAAAGAAGATTGACTTTTTTGGTTATCTATGCAAAACATACGCTCCGCTTTATTAGAATATTTTGATTGTTGTACAAGAGAAAAGTGTTCCCTAAATATTTCCCCATATTTTTTAGAGTTTTTGTTCAATTTGCTTTCTGCACAAGAAATAATTAATAATAGGACAAACAAGTTTTTAGCCATGCATTTGCCCATAACTATACTTATGCAAATTTTTCGACTTATAAAAATGAAATCTTGCTGATCCTGTAAAAATGGTGTGGCGACAGTTGAGGACGAGCACTTGAGGATAAGACATTTAAGGGTGGCTATTTGAGGACGGATATTTGAGGATGGAACATTTAAGGACGGGACATTTGAGGAGAGACATTTGAGGGCGGACATTTGTGAACGGGACATTTGAGGACAGAACATGTGAGGAACAAAAGTGGGATATGTTTTTTTAGACCCTAAATAATACCCATCCTCGAGGACGGAACATTTGGAATGGGTGCTATTTAGGGTCTAAAAAAACATATCCCAGCTTTGTTCCTTAAATGTTCCATCCTGAAATGTCCCGTTCACAAATGTCTCATTCAAATATCCCATCCTCAAATGTCCATCCTCAAGTGCCCGTCCTCAAGTGCCAAGTCCTCAAATAGCTATCCTCAAATATTTCATCCTCAAGTGCCAAGTCCTCAAATAGCTATCCTCAAATATTTCATCCTCAAGTGCCCGTCCTCAACTGTGGCCACGCCGTAAAAATTAGGATTAAAAAAATTTGCAGCACTCAACATTTAAATGGAAAAAAAAGATAAAAATCATTATGAATCGCAAATAAATATTATTATAAAATGAACAAACTACATACTGATCAATAAAATATTAAAAAGGGTCGTTAAACGTGTAAATGAAAAGCCCAAAAGGGAGTGCTGGAAGAATCATATGAAAAAGATGAGATCACGTTGATTCACTATTTTAATTGTCGGAATGAAAAAAACGCAAAAAGCAGTTTAACAAATTTTTTATATTCTGTATCCTGTGAGAATATATAAAAATTGGGCAACAATGACCCAGTGGTCCAAGGATGTGCCTTGGCAAGGCGCTAGACGAATTAAATATGCTGAAAGACGAAAGGTGGGGGTATATACGAAGGTACGGTCCATCTTGAACGACTTGTCCATACAAGTTGAATACTTTTTTTCACCCACTAAACCATCAAAACGTACAGGGAATCGTGAAACATAGGTTGGCAAGGGGAGCCTCCTCCTGAACTACTCACTCATGGACCCAAAATTGAGGGGGACCACGTCATGGACCTCAACAAACATATGAGGTGGTGCATAAAAATTGGGTGTCAGAAAACTACTCAAGCTAAAAAAAGTCCTTTTTTATTATTTTAATAAATAATAATAAAGAAAGGTAAAAATTTTTAGCTGGAAGTGGGAGTCGAACCCACAATGTTTTGATGCAAAAGTGACATTACATCCTCTGTGCAATGCTCGCATTTGATCAAATGAATGCAAACTTTGCGGTTGATATACATTTCGAAAGTGAACATTTCGGAAGTTTATGACACATTTCGAAAGTAATCAAAAGAAAAAATTTTTTGTCCTATTGGGATCCAACCTGCGGGTCAATGTTGATTATCTTGTCAGGTTGGATGGGCTGCGCTTTGAACCACTTGGGCATTGCCCTGAACTTATTCCCATACTTCTGAAATGTTAACTATTTTTTTCCTGTATATTAGTTACCTTTTTTGAAAAAAATATTTCACATTTTTGTCGGTGAATGTTTCCATCGTTATAATATTTGATGATGCTGTTTAAATTGTGAAAATGCGATAAAAATAAAAATTTATATTTTAAAAATTTAACCAAATTATAATCGGATATTCTTTCCTCGCTTCACACATTTCGTTTCCACTTTTTAATCTTTGATACAATTCATCAGGACTGAGCTTCATTCAGCAGGAAGACTGATAAAAGTTCCACTGGGCTTATCGATACTGAAACTTGATAAAATGGATACCTGGTGGATAGTTTGTGGTCGAAAAATATTGATTTGGCCGGAAAAAAACATTTTTGGTTTTTCCGGGGATACCTCTACGAGGAGGTCAAAATATCGAATTTCAAAAATGATTCCAAATTAACTAATTTTTTGTACGCGGGGTTTTTGACTATGGAGAACGCGATTCCAAACGAAATTTTCAATTTTGATTTAAGGGGGTACCCCACCAGGCTATATAGAGGTCAGGGGCTGCTGAAACATAGTCAAAGAAGCGTTTTAATGCTTCGTGAGTGCGCGAATCGATTCCCCACCTAGAACAACCTAAGAATCGACGGTTTTCTCATAAAAATCCGAAAATTTCGATTTTTGCTTTAATACACCCACCACCTTCCCTGAATCAGGGTCAAGAAAGCGTTAAAATTTGTTTTTAATAATAATTCAATAGATTGTTTTGTGCCAAAATTTAGTTGCTATGCAACAACATTAAAAACAAATTTTTTACAGCTTTCCGAAATTTAATTAACTTTACGCCGCTGTAAAAAATATTATACAGGGTATCCAAATTATTCGTGAAGCAAAAATTTGCTTGTAATCTTATGAGCAATTTTATTGCTTATACGGCTAAAAATTTTTATATTTTAATCCAGAGAAAAAAAAGACAAATAATTGACTTCAGTAAATGAAAAGTGAAATTTTTTAAATACCGTATTTCCTTTTAAATAACCTCCGGGAAAGGGGGTTATTTTTTCAACCCCCTATTTGGCCGAAATTGTAAAATAAAAAAAATCGATTTTTTTCAAAAATTTTAGAGATATGAATTTTAATTTACTTAAATATGTTTTCTCCATCAAAAATGTTATCGAATGACGTTACTTTCAATATAGGTTGTGACCGGCACCATGTATTTTTTGAACGGCAATAACTTATTCTACAACCCAATATTTATTGCAAATTAGGCAACTCAATTAGTCTGAAATTAAATATGCTTATTGACACGAAAGTGGCGCAAGTTACGTGACGAAAGTTATCATGGCGAAAGTTGCATGGCGAAAGTAAGCGTCGCGAGATTTGTGGCGAAAGTTATAGTACCCCAAATTGGCTGCCAAATAAAAAAATTGTGGGGAAATTATAACGTCATGGAAATTTGGGACACCCTGTATTAAACTTATTTTCATAAATGATTAGATAGCTTCATACGTAGACTAAAATTTTTGTGTATAAAAGAAATCAATTTATATTTTAAAAGAACTTCTTTTTCTTTTAATTTTGACTTCATGGTGTCAAAAAACGCTGAATTCGCTATTGTTCTTTGCTATGCAATACCTTCTATAACTTTATACATATTTTTGATTGTAATTATTTTAAAAAATTCCAAGAATGTTCCTTTTTCTAGCGAATTTTATAAGTTATTTGTTATTGTTGGTATTTTTGTAAGTAAACAAAGAAAATATAAAATACTCAAAAATTTTAACTACAGATGGAACGGGAACCAATTTTCCGAAAATATCGGGGGTTTGACTAGAAATTTAAAATTAGCGGAGGTCCTTAAAACTTTTTTATTTTTGGACGTTGCACAGCCGAATAATGGGGGTAAGATCTGTTAACCATATTTATGTAGTTGTTATAAAAATCCGGCAAAAGAGCTGTATAAAATTTGATCCAATTGATCTTGCATGACGTGGGTCAGGTAAAATGATGAAAGAAATTCGAAAAGTGATGTCATGCATAATCAAGGGGGGCTTAATCCAAAATTTTCAAATACGAGCGGTTCTTAAAATGTCCAAAAAGTATGGGTGAGATTAAGTTTTAGTAACAAAGGGAGAGGCCACAACTTTTGTTAGGATTTCTTCCTTTTACCTACAAGCAGTTCATTTTTGGTAAGTTCTGTGCATAAACTGTAAAATGGCAAATTCCAAATAAAACCTAAAATAGGTGGCACCGAGCATACCATCTGAATAGTTGGACTACAGAGGGTGTGCATGGCTCACAGGTACATACACGCTTCCACATACGTACATATAATCAGCACAGGTGCTAGTCATACACTACACAGACACAAAAAACAGTAACTACCATGGATAGCTATTTTCTGATCTGACCTCCTAGCGCAGTGAGCCTATATATGGACAATCTATCTTATAAATAGATAAAACAACTCCAAAATAAAAAATTGAACTAGGTTCTACTTATTTTGTGACATTTTTTGGGTTGGGAGCGGGTGCCAAAATCGCAAAATTAAAACAAAAAAGTTATAAACGTGTAATTTTATCCCAAAAAAATCGTATTTTTACTCAAATTTGAAAATATATAAACATTTCTACAATTTACAACTTTGCTGAATTTTTTGTTCCCTTGAAAGCCAGAAATAGTTACAACAAAAATTGTAAGAGTTATATGGAGTTTATTAAATTGATTTATTTTAAGGATATTTCTCAGTGGACTTTAATGTTCATAGAAATAAGAATGACGTCAGCTTCATGGTTTTTTTGGTTTTATCGAATGTTGCCAACAAGGTAAATAGCAAAATAAAGTAGTAAGATGCGCAATATACAAGGTTTCAATAATTTACTCCCCTATCGAAAAAATTTGTAAAAACGTTCTAAAACTGTTTAAACCCATTTCCGTCGCTCTGCGGATGCGATCGAATGAGCCATGGGGCGGAAACGGATTTAAAATCGAGCTTTACGAATTTTTTAAATAACTTATTTACACCCTGTACAGCCATATTAAAGATGGGGGGGGGGAAGTAGGAGTATAAGAGAAGGATAAACAAGAGGAGACGAGGCAGAAGGAGTTAATCTTAAATTTTATAGCCGCTACAAAAATCACTTTTAGCGGAATTCTACCAACATTGCTGGTATGGCTACTTTATTATTGTTGGTATTCACAAGTGACTTCTTATTTCTTCTTGACACTCAATAGATTCGTAGCTATAGTGTTTTTATTTCATGACAAAAAGGTGTTGTTTTTTAGGCTTTGATTATGGGTCGGCACAAGCTATCGTACTAACCACAAGCAACAGCACAAACTAAAAAAAATACAATCGTACGACGGACGAAATGGCCACAAGCTATTGTACGATAAAATTTCGTATGATGGCCGTAATTCGTACGATAAACCGTCGTACTTTTATCGTATAACGTTGTATTTTTATCGTACGACGCGTTGTACGACGTGTTGTACGACACGTCGTAGTTGTAGTTAGTAGTAGTACGAGTCGTACAACGCATCGTACGACAAAAATACAACTGTGGCCCCTGTTGTTGGCTAGTTAATATAGTGTGTGATGTTTGTGGGGAAAATATAAAGCAACCATTTATTAGACTAGCATAACATGAGACTATTTAACAAGCAGCTAAAGGTAAAGGAAGAACAGCAACAGCTGTTATTTAAGCAGCTAGAGACTACAAACTCTAGGGGCCACACAACGTCGTACGATAAAAATACGACGGCATCGTGCGACAGTACGACAATTTCGTACAATGCCATCGTGCTGCGTCGTACGATCGTACGTCAGCTTGTGGCGATTTCATCGTATTTTTACGTTAATTTTACGATCGGACGATGATTTCGTACGATAGCTTGTAGAGCCGTCGTACTTTTGCTAGCGTTCAGTACGATAGAATGTGCGAGCTTGTGCCGACCCTGAGCCGTCGTACTTTTATCGTTCGACACTGTTTACGACTCCTCGTATGACAAAAATGCATTATCATACGACAAATTTTGTACGATGCCATCGTACGACAGCTTATGGCGATTTTATCATACTTTTACGTTAATTTTACGATCATACGATGACTTCGTACGATAGCTTGTGGGCTATCGTACTTTTGCTTGCGTTCGATAGAATGTGCGAGCTTGTGCCGACTCTAAATTGTTTTTAGGGTTGGAACAAACTTTTTCCAATATTCATTATTATGATCTTAACTATCCCCATTCCATTTACATGGCAGTTAATTGTAAATGGTGGAATTGTAAAAAAGAATGAGTTTGGCTACACTGTTGATTCTAACCAGCAACCAATCGTGGTAAAAAATTCGTATTTTTGTAGAAACCCCTTTCCATCCAAAAAGATTTAGGAAAAAGGCTAAAAAAATATTTTTCTTTAGATTCAAAATTCGCTTTATATGCTCTCCTTTTATTGTTTTGTAGCCATATTAAGTTTTCTTATGAATGCGTCTGTGATCATCTCGCTTTGGATTCGTAGACATTCATCTAGTACTGGAAATCTGGTTGAATCTAAAGAAAGCGAAATAAAATTATTCATATTCTCAATTCTGATGTTTATTGTATTGGTATGTGAAACTACTATTCAGGTATTTTTTCTAACCTAACAAAACTTGTATCTTTTGTTTTATTCATGCAAGAAAATTAAAAGTTTTTTGACTCCCTTGAAAAATGTTTTTTTTTAAAATCCTGACTGGACTAAAATTCGACCCATGATTGGTGTAATCTTGTTAATGTTTTCATTGGGTCAAGTAAATTTCTAAATATATGAACCTTACTAAATTTGATGTCTTTTAGCCATGAATCTTAGTAAGATTCATGACTGAAGACAGAAACTTAGTAAGTTTCATGTATTTAAAAATTTACGTGATTCAAGGAAAACGCTAACAGTCCCAAAGATTACACCAATCCCTGCGTTGAATTTTGGTCCAGTCAGGATTTTGAAAAAAACATTTTTCAAAGGAGTCGAAAAACTTTTAATTTTCGGAGTCTTATATAGATATTATTCAAAACAAATCCTCAATATGATGACGAAACATTTCACTTTATTTTTAACATTTACTCATATATTGCGGATATATTTTACCTCTCGCCACCTTGGTTTTTGTTACTTTTAAGCAAGTCCATGAGAGATGAATTTAAGAAAAGATTAGGGCTACAAAACCAGGATAGTGTACTAGAATTAACGGTTAGCAGACCAGGAAATTTATGAATAAAAAATTAATTAAAATTTTGAAAAAATTTTTTTACAATAAAACTTTTTAAATATGAATTTAATTCCTTATTCGCTATTTTTCATCAATTGCTTATTGTTTTTGATTGCATTTTGAAAAGAGATTCTTGAATCTACGTAAAAATCCACCATCTACACGAGCATGTTGAATTTCATAAGATTGAAATCTGTTTTTCAGTAAAAATAGTTTTTCTTAGGAAAATCTGTTTTTAAGCTGAATTAGCCTTAGACTTAGTCTAAGCTTAAGCCTAAGCCTTAGGCAAGGGCTTAGCCTTAGGCTAAGCCTAAGGCTTAAGCTTAGCCTTAAGCATGTATTTTTTTCTCATGATTAAAATATAAAATTTTTTAGCCAAATAGATAATAAAATTGTTCATACAGTTAGGCAGGATTTATACTTCCATTGCAACGCGTCACAAAGCAATTATGTTTACAGTGCAAACATTTTTCCAATGTCGTTTATAGTTGCTGTCTCGCGACACGTCGCACGATAGCCTGCGACGTCGTAAGTGCTGACCACGCAACGTCGTGCGACGCAAGGTCGAGTGGCAAAAATTTGGCTTCAAAGGGGATTCAAACGTGTGACCTTGTGACAACTGAGCCACTGTTTTGTCATTGCACCACGGAGGCCTATTGATGGAGAAATTTTTTTTGAATTTTTGCAAAAATGACTTTTCTAGGGGTATTTTTATTGAAAAATCGATTGCGCGCATTCCCGAAGCGTAAAAACGCTTTCTTGACCCTGATTCAAGGAAGGAATCGGTGTATTGAAGCAAAAATCAAACATTTTCGGATTTTTATGATAAAACCGTCGATTCTTAGTTTTTTCTAGGTGGGGAATCGATTGCGCGCATTCTTGAACCGTGAAAACGCTTCCTTGACCCTGATTCAAGAAAAAAATTGGTGTATTGAAGCGAAAATCAATTTGTTCTTTTCCCTAAATCAGGGTCAAAGAAGCGTTTTCACGGCTTGGGAATGCGCGCAATCGATTCCCCGCCTAGAAAAACCTAAGAATCGACGGTTTTCTCATAAAAATGGAACGTAATAAGAATTACGAAGTTTACGAATTACGAGTTTTTTGAAATATTTTGTAATTACGCATTACGAAATTTTTTAGAAGTCGTAATATTACGAATTTGAATTACGAAATTCTTAAAATCGACGTAATTCGTAATTGATTTCTCTTGTTTCGAAAAAATGCTTTTTTTGGTTTTGGTTGTTTGTTTTTTTCATCTAATATACTTTTTTTTTAGAAAACGGCTCTAACGATTTTGCTGATTTTTGGATATGTGTTTCTTGGTGATACTCAGAAGGCAATGACATTTCGCTTTTTTGAGAAAAATTCTTATATCTAAGATATTCGCGTTTTTATGTCGGTAACTCACCGTTTTTTCGTGTGCAAAAAATGAATTTTTTTGAAATCACATATTTCGCGTCCAAATGCGCCTATTTTCCCTAGATATTGCCTCTTAAGAAATATTGAAGAGGAAAAATAGCAATTAATTTGACTAAACATTGGTCCAAACGGTATTTATTGTTAATTTGAAGAATACCAAATAATTTATTTTCAATAATAAGATTTATAAACATTAGTACCGGGGTCGAGCGCTACTGCGCTAGGAGGGGAGGAGAAAAAGATCTCATAGAGTGACTTCGAGCGGCACTCCTAGCAGTTCATATATAAAAATGTAAAAATTATTACATTTTTTTAAAATTTCAAAAAAAAATTTATTTTTATCTCCGATTTAGATGATTTTGGTGTCAATCGTCTTCTCTCATCTTTCCCTACAACTTTTATTTTGGGTGTAGCAGAAAAAATAAAATAAAATCTAACTCGACAAGTTTAAGTATAAAGTAATATAGAGTACTTGTTTCGGTCAGCTACGTAGAGGTATCTCCTGATGTCAAAATCAAAAATTCTTTCAAGTTCCTCATGTCGAAAAACTCCCGGGTATAAAAAATCAGACAATTTTGAAAAAATTTGAAAAAAAAAGTAGTATGTATTACTTTGTTTGGCATCCTTGGTGACGTGGAATTTGTTGAGAAAGGTATCCCATAAAAGTGGTGCCGATCGTCCTCTCTTATTGTCCTCAATTTTAGTTTTAGGTGTATACAGTTAAATCTAACCCTCTGGAGATCATCTTCACAAACGAACAAATAGATAGATATTACACTTTTATAGTAGTAGGATTTGCAAAATGATCACTTTGTCACTCTCATGTTTTTTTTAAATTTGAAAAATAAATCTTGATTTACCCAAGAAGAAATAAAAAAATATCGCCACTTAACAAGACTTATATGAGCGAACGACGTCTATATCATTTGTAAAATTTCCATTATTACTATTATAATTATGACATGATCCAGAACAATTAGTTTGATTACAAAGAGTCATACAGTTATTTGTTTTTATACTGTCTGCATTCCATTCCATATTTACACAATTAATGGAAGCAATGTATGGTCGACTTTCTCCTAAATAATTTATTTATAGATTTAAATCTAGTTGATGTATACCTCCAAAGCCTGTATTCCAGAATAGAGTAAATATAAATGAATTCGTTGAAGCTAGTTTCTCCTCAATAATGGCAACTCGGTTATTGATAGAGCCTAAATTCTTTGACTTAAAACAGGGACTAATGCGGTCCTTAAAAATAGTGGGCGGGATTACATAAAGCCAGAGGCGTGCCGGATTTAAACTGGTCGAGATGCCTTAAAGGACCAGTCCACTCGGCCATAATTTGTATATATTCGAAAAATTCATGAAATTTGGAGCATTTTGTGTTTTTACGGCATGTTCTGAATCATCGTAACTTTTGAGATAATCGTGTGTGAAGTTTTATCTGTGTATTACAACGAAAATATGTACACAGTGGTCAAATCCCTGATTCAATAAAATTGGTTTATTGACAAGAAATAATTTGAATTTCTTGAGTATTTAGGAAAAAATAAAGATAGCATTTTTCTCAGCTCAATGAGACGAATAAAACGGCACCAAAATTATTCAATTTGAAAATTATTTTAGGTTATTGAAACGAAAATGTTTTATTTTTTGCAAATTTTTGTTTCAATAACTCAAAATGATTTTCAAATTGAATAATTTTAGTGTCATTTTATTCATCTCATTGAGCTACGAAAAATGCTATCTTTATTTTTCCTAAATACTCAAGAAATTCTTTTCTTGTCGATAAACAAATTTTATTGAATCAGGGATTTGACCATTGTGTACATGTTTTCGTTGTAATGTCTCCCAAAATTTAAAAAAAATAAAAAATTATAATGGTTCCCAATTATTTCTTCCTACCCCAAAATTCATTTTTCTTACTCAACTCTTCCTCTTTCTTACGCAATTCTTCTTCTTTCTTATCCAATTCTTTTTCCTTCGTAACTATTTTTTCAAGTTTCTTAACTAATTCTTCAAGTTTCTTAAATAATTCTTCTTCACGTTTTTCTGCATGAAGTTCTCTATCGGGTCGAATACATGGAGTATCGTTTGATTTTAGAGCTAAATTAAATTATTTTCTACCTTATAGAACCACATGTGGTCAGGCCCTGGCTCCCAGAAATAAAAAAATGAAATTTTTTCTAATAGTCTTGCTTATGTTTTGCCCAAAATTTTGTAATTTTTTTCTAAAATATAATGGTCCCCCATTATGAATTTTTATAAAAAATAACCAAAATTTTAAATTTTTTTACCAAAAACTTCCAAAATTTTCAGCTTTTTACAAAATTCATCATTTTTTGATCGTCAATTTCTGAACATTTTAAATCGTCAATTTCTGAACATTTCCAGCTTAAAAAGCAAGCATTTTTATAAAAGGATTTGACAAAAAGATTACATAAGGGGATGATTTTCATCAAACTTTGGACAAAAAATTTTAAAAGCATAAAAAAGAACCCTTATGATCGGGGCAGCCCCGAAATGGACCCCCTTTCTACGAGCCTGCATGTGGTTTTTTTTTATTGATCACTAGGGTGTGGTTTTATCAGAGACTGCTTTTCGATTAGAGTGTAGTCTATTTTTCGATGCCTAAATTTCGAGAAAAAATATAATTTGCCAAAAGCTTAATTTTTTATTATGGCACGGCGCAAAATTCACAAATCGAAGAAAAAGTTTTTGAAAATCTAAAAATCAAGACAATACAAACCATTTTACTATTCTAAAAAAATTTTAGTGAAAACCGATTTATAGAAATTATTATAACTTTTGAAAAACATTTACATAATTTCCGCCCAACCTTTAGTTTTCTCAATCATAGCTATTTAGTGGTATACTAATTTTTTCAATTGGAGACTCACTTTTATCTTTTTCACTCGGTTCTTCTTCTATTTCTCGATTGGTTGAATGTAAATCTTCGCATATTCCTGCTCGTATACAAGTGAAATTTTGTAGTCTTGGTTCGAAAATGAACGACTTTGTGACTTAAATCAAACCTTTTATACATACTATAATGATTTCTAGCGGCTGCAATATCTGCTAACGATAATCTCGGGATTACATAAGGATATCTTATTTGTCTAGTAGAAAGTCCAGTAGAATTAGACATTAAAGGCATTATATAGTCTTTATTCATAATCGCATGAGGTTGTCTTGGATTAAAGTGGTCTATTCCAATTGCATGCCCTAATATATTTGTTTAAATAAAATCAAAGGTGCATTTAGAAGTACATTTTAATGGAAAATTTTATCAAAGAGTCCCATTTAAGTTTCTTATGTTTTGGTCAAAATATTACAAAGATCATAAGGTTCACCTTATACGATTTGTTGGTCAGTTTGGGGTCGTCCGTCAAAGTCAATTTATCTTTCTGTTGATTTCAATAGAAGAGATAGGAGACCAAAAGCCCGTTTGTTTCCCCCTGCTCTATTTACAATTATGCAAATTTTATTAGATAAAAGTATTACCTATTTCATGGAGTGCAACCCAGAGAATATCCTGATATTCATATGTATCGATATAATCGTCCTTTTTGGTCTCTTTATTATATGATGAAATTTTTTTTCTGTAACTTTTTTAAAAGTCGTATAATCAAAGTTTACCCTGTGGTTTTTGTTAATTTTTTCGGATCTAAATATGCCCATTTAACATTACTGTTAAATAAAATTTGGGAAGCCGGGTAAGAATCATTTTGGAAGATGTTTTCATTAGGTTTACAATATCCATAGTGTTCGTCATCTAGCCCTAGGAATTAGTGTCAGTAAATCAAAACAATAAATTTTCTAACCATATGAGGGATCTCTGAAATTGACTCCATATTTGAATTGAATCAATGCGCGCAAACTTGTATTAGACACTTCATAAAAATCTAATTCAATCACTTCAGACCACAAATCTAGTGCGTAACGTATAGCTTTCCTTAACAAATAAATATAGACAGTAAAGAACGAGGTTTTACAAATTTGGCAACCATAAAAATTCGATTGCTTTGTAAATTTTATGCGAAATATACAGGGCATCCCAAAAAATTGACTTTTGAGATTTTTTGGCTACTTTTTAAAAAATTATTTTTTTAAAATTTTTTCAAAATAATCTTTTTAAGGGTAATTTTATGCGAGAAATCTATTGCATGCATAAAAAAACACTCAAAAACGTTATCTTCATCTATTTGTCTAAAAAAATTGCGAAGATAGCAACAATCCAGGTTTTTAAATGAATTTCGGGTCAAGCAAGCATTTCCAAGATTTTGCAATGTTCGCAATCGATTCACATAAAATTACCCTTAGGAACGTTATTTTGAAAAAATTTAAAAAAATTAATCTTGTTTATGAGTAGCCAAAAAATCTCAAAAGTGCTGTTTTTTGGAACATCCTGTATAAAATTTTTTATCGACATCTAAAATAAAAAAGGTACCAAAACAATCAAATTTGTAAGGTTGGTTAAAATTTTGTGGCAATAAAAACTAGAAAAATCGAAAAATTTTCGAATAACCGATTACTTACCGGACCGACTTTCTATTTAACCATTTATCAGAAAGAGTCAACACCGAATAAGTTATATTCCTTTTGTGCTTTTTCATTAATTCTACCATCGCTAAAACAATAGAATTAAACGACATTTTTTAAATTTAAGGGGGGGTATATTTTTTACGGCCTAATCTCTGAAAATTTTTTTTTCTTAATTTTATTGTTGTAAAATGACATATATAGGGATAATTTTATGCGAAAAATCGATTGCACGCATTCTCGAAGCGTGAAAACCTTTGTTTCATCCTTAAAATTGAAAAATACGTATTTTAACCCATATGTTCACTATTTTAGGGCTAAAAAAAAGTAAAATTTTTTTCAATAATTTTTTTGCCAATCAAATCCGGTGATTAGAGCGTTTGATTGAGCTATTGGGTGATGAAAACGGATTTAAACTTGATTTTTGGCGAATTTTTGAAATGTGGGAGCAATCAAAAAACAACCTGTACGTATACTATAAAAATGTATTTTTCAATTCTTAAGGGTGAAACAAAGGTTTTCACGCTTCGGGAATGCGCGCAATCGATTTTTCGCATAAAATTACCTCTAGATATGTCATTTTGCAAAAAAATTACGAAAATGTTTTTTCGGAGATTAGGCCGTAAAAAATACCCTCCTCCTTTAAGAAAATACCCTTTCGAGTTTTTGGACCCATTGAAGCCAGTTTTTCTTCGTATCCACATATCGATAAATGACCTTTTTCTGAAGAATTGGATTTATCCAAATCGGCTATAACATCTTCGTGATAGTCTTCTGAAATATCCGAATCGGCTATAGCATTTTCGTGATAATATACTGAAGAAAATTTACTAAATATTTTGATAAAATTTTTAGATTATTAAGACTTTAAAACTACGGCGTAACATTTGAACTTCGGCTATTTGTCTCGTTGGTAAAATCATCAGTAATATCATAATCTTCATCAGAACCATTATTGGTGTTTTCCGTTGTCAGACTAATCAGTGTCAGGTCACAAAGTAACAGTAATTTCAAAATGTATTTCATCTATAATTTTTAAAAGATAAAAGCTCGAATGACTTTTAAAAAAGTAAAATATTATTTAAAAAAAAAGTTAGAAGAGAGTCAAAACTAAATTTAGTCTATTAAAAAAGCTATGGGAATGTTGCGCTCTGTTTTGCGCTCGATAATATTGACCTATCTCTACGTAGTACGCATGAAGAAATAATTTCCACACCAAGAATTTCTCCATCCCTGAATTGACTATTTTTTGTTGCAAAAATTGAAAAAAAAATCCGGTTTTTTGTACACTCTGTAAGATGCGTCCGATTGTTTGGCTACTATCGTTTATGCTATTTATGTAGCTATTCTTCTAGCTCAAGCAAGACCATGATAAAAATAAAACAGTTACTAGATTTAAACAACTAAATGAGGAATTTGTTTCGCTGAGGCATCGAACTTTGAAACTCGACTAGTTCGATTAATAAATTATTGTGGAAAGAAGGTTGGCTAGCTCATATCAAATAGCAAATAACGTTGTTGTTTTGCTCAGATTGAATTTTTTCAGACCTGAACAAAAGTTTATTTCTCTTGGCAGGATTATCAATCAAAATAATCAAGCATTACATCACTTTTTGTTTTAAAAAACTTATAAGAAGACGAAGAAGAATTGATAAGAAAACGAAGAAAAATGCCAATTGTCAATCAAAAAGATGATGAATGATGTACCAATTTTTGTGAAAAACATCTTCTTGGTTTTCGAGTAAAAAACTTTATTGAAGGACTGGGGTTCGAACCAGCAACGTTCGGGCTCATACACATTGTGGTGTATGTTAGCTCGCATATACCACAATGTGCATGAGCCAGAACGTCGCTGGTTTGAACCCTTCAATAAAGTTTTTTTCTCGACAACCAAGAAGATGTTTTTCACAAAAATTGGTACACTACCGTTTTTGGGTCGCTGAATCGATTGGCGCAAAACTTTGTAAAAAATTCCTTAGGACAAAATAGCAAATTTTCGTTTCAATGCCCAAAGTCAAGATTTTCAAAAACAAAGAAACATGCATAAAATGG
>JAQGBS010000924.1:0-18196 GCA_034698545.1 Acrobeloides obliquus | reverse complement strand
TTTCGCATGATTTTACCCCTAATAGGGTGATTTTCAGAAAATTTTAAGAGAAATTTTTTTCAAAAAAATGCCCACGTCATTTACGGTTGCTAATGTTTAGTAGTACCAAAAGTTTACTTAAAATAAATAATTAAAAATTTGCATATAAATAAATTTGAAAAATCATTTTACTTACAGGGTGACGCAAAAAAGTAGCCATCCTATATAGTTTGTTTCACCGGGACTTCGAAAAAACCTCCAGACTGATGGCCTAGTGGTCTAAGGCGCTCGGCGCCAATCTAAAGGCCCAGGTTCGATCTTCGAGGGTCGATTTACAAAATTACGTTCAAATGGTCTGAAAATTTTTGCATATGGGTATTTGTTTGATGGGGGAACACGATTCTGTCGTTATTTTTGAGTTTTAAATTATAGCATCCCTACATGGAGGTTTTTTCGAACTCCCGGTGAAACAGACTATAGGGGATTTTCTATGCGAAAATTCTTTTTTTTTTAATCACCCTGTAATTTTCCAAATTCACATTAATCCATATTTTTATGCATATTAATCGGCATAATATTTGTATGCATCTTAACTCTCATTGAATTTTTCACAACAGTTGTAGGATGAATCGATTTCAATGGAGGCATCTTGCCTTTGCCCAAAATCCCTTTCAGGATGTCCCTTGACAGTGCATTGAAGGTAAAGATCACCACTGCGTGCATGGTATGTAAGGTGATGTCCATCCAAGTTTGAGCGATTGTAGTAAATTGAAGCCCTCTGCCACCAGGGAGGAAATAGAGCAAGTTTTCGAGGAGGAACACAACACATATTATACCACTCTAAAAGTGAAAAAATGACCAATTTTTCAATTAGAAAATGACATTTTTGGAGCTACTACACAATAGGGGAACCGACTACGTGAATTTTTTCGAAATTTTTTTTCGGGGGGGGGGGTAAACATCAAACTTGTCATACTTGTATTAGGATACTGAATTCCTGTTTGAAACTTTTGCTTCGTGTACTTTTTACAATTGGTATGCCACGTAGACGGAACGTGACTTTGAGTTTCAATTCAATGAATATTGCAATATATATGACTAGACTTAAAGGTGGCAAATAATTGGCTGTGTAGTAGTGAAACTATAAAATGAAATTATATAACTCCAGGGTGTTCAAGCATGAGTTCCCCGATAAGAAAATTCGATTTCTTGAAAATTCAACAGCCGAATACATATGGGGTGGTATGAACAACGACGAATAAAATTTTATACGATGATAGTGGATAAATCCGCAGATAGAGGATAAAATTTTATCCGCCGTTGTTCATACGGCACTAGGACGATACACACCTCACAAATCAAAATTTGACGAACTTTTCACACGAAATTTGAATTTTTAATGTATAATTTTGTAATGTATGAACAATTTGTTAAAATCTGTGAGGTGTGTACCGTTCTAAAGCCGTTCATACCACCCCTGGAGCACTTTTCCCTATCTCGAACAAAGTCTTTAAACTTGATGAACAGTTGAATTACTTTGTTCAGAAAATCTTGTATTGATAAAGTCGTATTTTCTAATTGAATTAATGACCATTCAGTAGAGCAAATTTGATAGATGTAATAGCCTTAATAAGAGCAAATTTAAAAAATAAGTTGATGAAAAATATTATAAAAATAAACTGAAAACTAAATAAGGGCGTAACTTTACGGATAGCTTTTTAGTCAAGTCTTGAGGAAAAATTTCTTACCATTTGTTGTAAACTCTTTCCAACAGCCAGAAACATTTAGAATCACAGTAAATCCTAGAGTAAACAGCCATACTAATGCAATAACACTGAAAATTTATTTTTATTTTTTTAAATTTATTAGCACTCTCAGACTTGCTTCCTCTAATGTATCTTCTAGTGCTTTTTAGCCCTTAGCCGTAGTATATCTTCTATTTACAGGGTGTGTGGAAATTATCCGACCCCCCCCCCATTCGCAATGTAGAATACTTTTTGTGATAACTTTTGATAGGAACATCAATTCATCATGATCTTGGTGTCATTTTAAAGTTCCCTTTTTAAGCTTTAAAACGACGCCAAGATCATGATGTATAGACGTTCCTATCAAAAGTTATTACAAAAAGTATCCTAAATTGCGAATGGGGTGGATAATTTCCGCATACCCTGTATACTAGAAGATACACCACGGTGAAGCAAGTCTACGAATGTTAGCATAATCTTACATAAAAATTCCAGGTGGAGTGAAAATAATTTCATCAATACGATTAAAGAAAAATATAGTAAGTCGACTTATAGTCAACATAAACATGAAAAAAAGGGAACCATTATAAGCTATAGTGTCCAGTAAACCAGTGTATAGCATAATATGTTCTGCATAGAGTTGTTTGGCAGTAAAAGTTGTTGGGATAGCTTGGATGAATTGATAGCATAGGCTAGTGAAGTCACAAAACAAAGTTTGCCAAGAAATGAAAAAGAAAGACATTTTGGCAAAGCGCTTGTGTCCCTAAAATTGTAAATTTGGATTTGCTTAAATTTTCACTTTTTAGCATCTGGCCTTGAACACCAGTGACGTAATTTCAAGGTCGCGCGCAGCGGCGCTGCGCACGACCTCCCTCAAATTGGATGGGATTTGTTGAGGTTTGTACTTACTATAATAAAAACAACCAATAACAGCAAATTCATCGTTAACGATATTAAAACTAGAATAGTATAGGAAACTGCTGCAAATATCCTTAACCAATCATTGGATTCTTCTAACATTGCTGTCGCTAATGATGATCCAGTAGTATAATTTTCTGAAGCCATTAGTTATAAAGTTTTACACCTTGAAAAGGAAAAGGGCTCTAAGATTTTCGAAACGGGCTTTTCGAAATGAGCTTTTCGAAACGAAATACGGTTTGGGCTTTTCGAAACGAAACGGGTTTTTCGAAACGAAAACGAGCTTTTCGAAACGGGTTTTTTGAAACGAAAAACGGCTTTCCGAAACGGTCTTTTCGGAGCGAAAAACGGGCTTTCCGAAAAGGGCTTTTCGAAACGGGCAAAATGAATTTTTAAAGAACCAGTCCTTGTACACCAATTCAAAATTTCAAACGCAATTACCTCGAAAACTACAACGATTCAGAACATGCCGTAAAAACAAAAAATGCTCCATTTTTTATGATCTTTCCGAATATATCATTTTTTCATATGATTTTAAATTACTGAACTGGTCCTTTAATAGAAATTTTTAAAGCTTTCGTTTCAATAACCCTCGATCTCCAAATAGGATGGTTTTGGAGTCATTTTATTCGTCTCATCGAAACGCATCTAATGCTGTAATTTCTTTTTTCGGTAAATGTTAAATTTATTGAAAAAGCCTAGTTTTTATAATTATTTTTCGTTTCGGGAAGCCCGTTTCGAAAAATCCTAGAGCAGGAAAAAGTTTTGCCATTAGGGTTAGATTTGATATAAAATCCTTTTTAAAATTTTTATCTGAGCAAAAACATCAGTAAAACCCATGAGCCTTACGCGTCTGTAAAACCCATGTGGAAAATAAACATTCGTAGAAAAACATGATATTTCTCTACAATCACCTCTTTACAATATGCTTAATAGGGATAGGAAATTAAAGAAGTTTTTAGACTACATATATTTCAATCTTTTAATTAATTCCCTGTTGTGTAGAAATGCAATATGACGAAAGCTTTTTATATTTCTTTCAAAAATTTGTTGCCGATCAAGGTTTCGGTACTTTGGTTTCTGGTCATTTTGGAACAATCTTAAAAACTTTATTTTTGTGTCCAGATTCGTGGTCCATGTTCGGAACCAAAAATTTGGATTTTTAAAGTTATATCAGATCATTCCAAAATGATCAGAAATTTTTCGCCATGGCTCAAAACGATAAAACAACTCATTTTTGGACAAAAAGAAATAAGTTAACATAGGTTTTGAAGGGATTGAAACGCTAAAAACACCAAAAAGTGACAATTTTCCATACCTAAAATGGCCACAACTCAGTTAAATCGATACATAGTCAAACTCACTATACGAAAATTTGTCTGGGAATCAGGGCTTCAACCTTTTCAATAACTGTCCTTGACAAAAAAAAGACTCATAACTGAGCCAAAAACGATAACAATCTGAGTATATCACCAAGATTGGGGTATAACTTTTTATTGGCGCAAAAAACTTGCTGTAGATGCATCTATAAAAGTTGAAGGGCAGATCACCGGCTATCATATGAGTGGCTAATGAGCTCTCAATTCAATTTCTACGTTGAGATATGAGCTTTTAAAAAAAAGACACATAATCTGGGGTAGGCCAACTTCAAAGGCCGTAAAAACATCCATAGAGCACTTTTAAATTTTTTTTCTTTTTGCGTATTCATATACTGGTGTGATGAACTTTAGGAAGCATCACTACTAATAACCGGTTTTCCGAGTGAAAAGCACACCCTGTATTGAATAAAGAAAGTTTATGACAAAAATATATTCAGTTAAAAATATTCAATTAACATACAAATAAATTTTATTCGATTTCTTTTTGAGGTAGAATGTTAGTAACCATTGAAAGGAAAATACGGATGGTGCTTGGCACTAAAAATTGAAACGTTTTACGAAATTTCTGGAAACATTCAGAGCTACTTCGGCTCTTATACCCCATTGAACGAGGTCTAAAATCGAAAAATTTTATTTTTCGAAATTGTCTCAAAAATTACCCTATTAGGGGGTAATTTTATGCGGGAAACACAATTATAAGCAAAATTACAAATCCGATTTTATCGTGAACTTGGCTCAGTGGTGGTGCAAGATTCGAGTCTAAGGGTCTCGGGTTCGAATCTCACCTGAATCAATTTGATTCTGTGTTATTTTTGCATAAAAACGCCTTCATTTTTTAGAAAATTGAATTTTGCATCGAAAATTGAAAAAAGCTAATATACAAAAATACGATTTTCTAAAAAATGGAAGCATTTTTACGTAAAAGTAACATCGCCAACGTGTTTCACGCATAAAATTACCCCTAATTGGGTCATTTTGAGACAATTTCGAAAAATAAAATTTTTCGATTTTAGACCACGTTCAATGGGGTATAAGAGCCGAAGTAGCTCAAAACATTCTTACAAGCTTTCCCAGAAGGATTGAAAAAGCCATTTGTGAAGTTTGATTTCATTGAATTTGGCGAGATCTTCTTGCGTGAGTTCAAAATCGAAAATGTCGCTATTTTGTCGAAGGCGCTCAGGATTTGTACTTTTTGGAATCACTGCGATTCCACGTTGTATCATCTGGCGGAGAAGAATCTAAAATTTTGTTGATTCTGGCTAACAGTGATTTTCGGGCCATGGAAGAGATTGTAGGCCAGTCCTTGCCTCAGACAGCAGCTGCTGCGTGACTAAACAGCTGCTGCGTGGCCCGATCATATAACCATTTTCAAGATCATATAACCATTTTCATGCCTTTGCAATGTGAGCGCAAAAAAATTACCTGGGATGGAGTCTTGTTGTACTTCTTTGCAAGTTCCACCACCAACGGCACCTCTGTTGGGTTAGGTTCATCCGGATTTTTACTTGGCCTTCCAGGCGAACCCAATGTAGCATAAGAAGTAAATGAAATTCCCAACTTCTTTGCAAACTCAAAGAGCTCTTTTTGTGGTAGAAGAATGTGACACTCCACCTAAAAACACTATTTTTTCAAAATTTTTGGAGCTACAACACAGTAGGGGAACCACTCATGTGAAAAAATTTTCAAATTTTTTTTCTGGAAATGATCCTTCTAGGGGTAAAAACATGCGAGGAATCCGAATTTGACATTTTCAACGCGAGAAAGCGTTTCCCTGATTCAGGGAAGGCCTGTGTATTGAAGTGAAAAGCCGTAAAAATCGCATTTTGCGACTTTTCGCTTCACTACACAGGCCTTCCCTGGATCAGGAAAGCATTTTTTCGCTTCAAAAATGTCAAATTCGGCTTCCCCGCATGTTTTTACCTCTAGAGGGATCATTTCCAGAAAAAATTTTTGAAAATTTTTTCACGTGAGTGGCCCCTTATTGTGTAGTAGCTCCAAATTTTCCAAAAATTCATACTTGAAGATTGTGTGGCTTGATCTCTGCTTGATCATAGAGATCTTGAATTTGCTTTTGATTGAAATTGGAAATGCCGATAGCCTTGAACTTGCCAAGTTTGTAATATTTTTCCAAAACTCGCCATGTGTCAATATGTGGAATTAGGGCTGGCTTGCATTGAGTTGGATCTGGGCCTTGTGCGTTAAAGCCGATGGTCTAAAATTTGAATTTTTTTACAGGGTGTTTAAAAAAACCGGAATTTGGGCGATCTTTTCATGTTTTTTCAATCCGAAAATTTTTTCAAAGATGATTCTATTAGGGGTAATTTTATTCGAAGATTCGATTGCGCGCATTCTCGAAGCTTGAAAACGCTTCCCTGATCCTGAATCAAAGAAAAATTGATTTATTATAGCAAAAAGTGAGCATCGCTTCAATACACACACTCCGATTCCCTTATTCAGAATCAAGGAATCGTTTTCATTCTTCGGGAATAACCCAAAAACACGTATGATTACCTCAAAAGGAAATGACATATGGATCAAGAAGAGATCAATATAATCCGTCTTCAAATTTTCAAACGACTTTTGAATGGCTTGTTCTGCCTTCTCTGGAAGATGGTTCAAAGGGGCAAGCTAAATTTTGATCTTTTTTTACAAAAACAGAAACGTTAAATAACCTTGGTGGTGATGAAGATATCAGATCTGTTGAGTTTGCCACTTTTGAACTTCTCGTCCAAAAAGTCTCCAATTATATGCTCATTGGCATAAAGTTGTGCTGTATCGATGTGTCGATAGCCAGCATCAATTGCACTTTCTAATGCGTTTTTCAGCTCGGCCGAGTCTTTGGCCTAAAATATGTACTCAAAAAAAATCATGCTTCCCTCTCCAAACTATAACAATCAACCCTAAATCCCTTAAAAATTCCAAAACGACTCTGGAAAAAATCATCACCCGCCTATTTTAGGATATTTTTTGACGCTCGGTGGGGTGGGGGACTTTTGCGCCCTCACATATGCGCATCTGCCATTTGCACTTTCATATTTGCGCCCCGACATTTGCACCCCAATATTTGCGCCCCGATATTTGCGCTCTATAATTGCGCAACGACATTTGCGCCCTACATATGCGCGCTAATAATTGCGCCCCGAATTGTAAAATATCCTTCAAATAAGATCGAGAATTTTAAAAAAGGCGCACAAGTCGGGGTGCGCAAATGTTGGGGCGCAATTATTAGCTCACATATATCGGGGCGCAAATGTCGTTGCGCAATTATAGAGAGCAAATATTGGGGCGCACCGGTCGGGACGCATATGTCAGGGCGCATATATCGGGGTGCAAAAATCAGGTGCTCAAAAGTCTGGTGCACAAATATCGTTGCGCATATGTGAGGGCGCAAAAGTTCCCCACCCGCTCGGTGACCCCTAAAATTGGCTTTTGTGCTCGGTGACCTCGTTCCCTCAAACCAGGGGAGGGGGGTTGTTATGATGTGTCCCTCTCCCCCGATGATGAGTGTTTTATTTTTTCTTTTTATGGGAAAGACTATATAAAATCTATTGTACCTGCCACGTTCCCAAACCAAACAATGGAAAATCCACACCATTAGAAAATTTAATAGTTGGAATTTTAGTAGCCATTATAATAACAAAAAATTATGCAAGAAATTTTTTGCTTGAAAGTATTTGCTCTTCAACATTTTATCCTCTATTTATACTTTTATAAAATCACCAGTGTTGACTTGAAAATCATCAATGTGTTTGTTCTAGGTCACTTCAACAGACACAAAGCACAATCTTCACTACACTTTTTGTGATGAAAATGTTCAAAGAATTATGTTTCTCTTTCTTTTTAGTGCAAAGGGAACACAGGCTTTGTGATGTGTCAATAAATTGTTTTTCCATGTGTCAATAAATTGTTTTTCCATCCATTTGGAGGAAAGGGAACACAGATTTTGTGATGTGTCGTATAACCTGTTTATGGGAAAATACTATATAAATCAGTTATTATTCACGGAATATAATTACTTATTAGATGGATTTACATAATCATTTTCGGGTTCCAATTTATTGTTTATTGTTTGACTACCCTGTTTATCACTGATTTATGTCGGGTGATAATCTTTGTCACCAACTGACATAAATCTTTGTCACCAACTGACAATGAGAAATTGTCAGTTGGTGACTAAAATCTTTGTCAGTTGGGGGAAATGCCAGTTGGTGACAAAAAATCTCTACCAAGGCTCAGTCCTAGGCTTAGACCTAGGCCTAGGTTTAGGCCGGCTAGGCTGAGGCTTAGGCCTAAGCCTAAGACGTAGGCTTAAGCAAATTTATGTGTAAATAAAAATTTTAGCACTCTATAAAACAATGCCTCTCCACCGCATCTTTTATACCCCTGGAACATTTTCCGAGCAAGACAAAGAAGCTTTAGCCGCAAGTATTACCAAACTCTATGTTAGTCGCGGCCTTCCTGCTTTCTACGTCGTTGTATTATTCTTGCCTGTCGAAGAACAAAATTATTTTGTCGGCGGAAAGAAGGCCAACAAATTTGTCCGCATCATTGTTCAACATATCGCTCGCCAGTTCCCAAGTAATAAGCATGCGGATAAATTTATTACTATATATGAGGATATCTTGGCTCCTTTTATCAAAGATCGTGGGCTTGATTGGGAAGTAAGTATAGATTTTTAGATCAATAAGGGTAATAACTTATCCTCTTTTAGTTGGTAAAGTTAGATAAAACTCTATTTTTATTGATTTTTTTTCACAACATTCAATGCTTTGTCCTTTCGCTTGGGGGGGGGGGGCTTTGTCCAAGGTTTCCTTTTTTACCTCGACACAGAGAAACGCCCTTTCTTTGTTCCAAGACTTATTCGCAGCCCCTCCCCTTCTCCCCTTTTTTGATTGACTTCTCTCCCTTTTTTGGTTGAGTCCCTTTTTTATTAAGTGGACTTTGAATTTTTGTTATGCTGAATAACAAAAATTCAAATCCCATTCAAAAAGGCATCTTCTTCTGAAACTTTGTGTTTAGCTACAACCTTACACATCTCTCCAATGGTTTAGGGAAGAGGCACTAGGGGCGAGTGATCCATGGACCAAAACCGAAAAAAAACATAAAGACTCCATATGATTTTGGGGTAGTGCCCCCATCCCTACCCGACCCTTCTCCATTCGCCACTGTCTCTCCCATCGACATTCCGAAATTAAAGTCTAAAATTTCAAAATTTAGGTCCACTTTGAGCTTGTCGATAGAAACTATTGGCGCGAAAATGGTCTAGAAGTTCCTTTGCCAAATACAATTGCTGAGAAAGAATGGATCCGTCTCAATAAAGCTGTACCATATGATGAACAAGATAATGTACTCGGTTAATTTATTAATTATATTTTTATGACTAATAAAAAATCTTTCTGAACTTTAAAATACAAAAGCTACCATAGCACGACTAGTCCTAATCACGCATGTGTGAGTAATATAATTATTATAAGGCCTCATTAAAGGATCAATCCAGTAATTTACAACTTATTTCACAATTAAAACGAAAACCCTGATTCATATTTTCGTTTCAATAACCCAAAACAATGTTCAAATTGGATAATTTTGGTGTCATTTTGTTCCTCTCATTTAGCTATAAAAAATAGCTAAATTGAAAAAGTTCGAAAAAATTCAAAAAAATATTGAAAAAATTAGAAAAAGTTGAAAAAATTCGAAAAATTGAAACAAAATTTTATAAATTGTGATTACGTAATCATTAATCTGACCCCCCCCTTAATCATTTGGTTACCCCCTCCCCCACCCTACTTGATTACATAATATCTGGATGACCCCAAATGCAAAAGTAAATGCATACATGCACAAGATTCAGAGTTGCTGAGTATAGGAATACTCACCCTATGATAACAACGCATCTCGGCAAAAAGTTTTTGCTAATATTAGGTTGTTTCATAATTAGCCGCCGTTTTTTACATAAACTTTATTTTAAATAAAAACTTAAAGGTTTTCATGAAAAAATGATGTTCTACAAGCGTAAAAACGCTACCTTTACCCTGATTCAGGTAATGGAGTGGGTGTATTGAAGCGAAAAAGAACTAAATTTAGGATTTTTGCCGAAAAATCGTCTGTATAGGGGTTCTTCTATGCGAGAATAGATTCACACATTTTTGAGGCATGAAAAAATTTTCCCAATAATGATTTAAGTGATTTTTAGCAAGAAAATTTTTTAGCATTATACCCCTAGTAGAGGAACCTTCTAGTGGTCAAAATAAAAAAATTTCTTCAAATTCAATTTCTTCATACCGAAAAACCCACGAGTACAAAAAAATCGGCCGATTTGGAGAACTTTTTAAAAATTCGAATTTTTCCCCTTGGTCTAAAGGTGAAAAAATCGAATTTTCAAAAAGTTCTTAAAATCAGCTGATTTTTTGTACTCGTGGATTTTTCGACATGGAGAAATCGAATTTGAAGGAATTTTTTGATCTTGACAACTGGAATGTACCCCTACGAGGGGTATGATACTAAAAAGTTGAATGCTTGCGGGTTATTATGATGAACTGGGAATAGTTATACTATCAAATGCAGTGAATGTATAAAAAGTTTCGGAGCTCTTCCCTCTGGGGCAATCAACAGGATTCTAAGAACTGATACTTTTTTGAAGTAATTTTATGGAAAAATATCCTCTAGGGGGTAATTTTCTACGTAGGAAATTACCCCTAGAGGATATTTGTTTATAAATTTTTTTTCAAAAAAGTATCAGTTTTTGGAATCCTGTTGATTACGTCTCCCCAGGAGGAAAAGCGTCAAAGTTTCGTTAATAATATCTACATCAATTATGGTTGTCGTACTATGAATACAACTAACTTTAACGTAAGTTTTAAATTTTTACTTTATTTTAAAATTATTTTTTAGCATAATTCTGTCACAAATTCACAAAAAATTACCTTATTTTGTCACGAATTTTTTTCAAGTTGTCAAACAATTTATTAAAGGACCAATCTAATATCTATAATCATATGTAAAAATGATTATATTCGGAAAGATCATGAAAATGGAGCATTTTTTGTTTTTACAGCATGTTCTGAATCGTTGTAGTTGTCGAGATAATTGCGTTTGAATTTGTTACAAGCTCTTCGTTGTAATACACAAACTTTTTTGAATTTTTTGCGGAAAAATCGATTTTTGCATCGGTTTTTTAATTTTTCATAACATGAACATTGTAGCAGTTTTTATAGCTAAATGAGACGAACAAAATGACACCAAAATTATCCAAATTGAACATTGTTTTGGATTATTGAGACGAAAATTCTGATACATGTTTTTGTTTCAATAACCCAAAACAATTTTCAAATTGGATCATTTTGGTGTCGTCTTGTTCGTCTTATTTAGATATAAAACATTGCTACAATGTTCATGTTATGAAAAATTAAAAAATCGATGCAAAAATCGATTTTTTCGCAAAAAATTCAAAAAAGTTTGTGTATTACCACGAAGAGCTTGTAACAAATTCAAACGCAACTATCTCGAAAACTACAACGATTCAGAACATGCTGTAAAAACAAAAAATGCTCCATTTTTCATAATCTTTCCGAATATATCATTTTTCATATGATTGTAACTTACTAGACTGGTCTTTTAAATGTTTTAGGGAACACTGTCTGTAAATGAACGAAAAATTCAAGTAGCTATTAAAGTGTTTGGGCCTGAATTCGGTTGGCTAGATAGAGAAGAGGTAATTCATTGTTAGCTTTTAAATAATTAAAGTACATTTCTGCCTATAAAAAATAACGGGCAGAGACTCTTTTAAAGGACCAGTCTACTTTTGGGGAGTTGATGCCGGTTAAAGTGCAGTTCGTTGTCGCGTTTGGATTTTTTCAAAATGTGGTTCTTTATGTGTTATTATAAGGTACCTTTGAGGGCGGCTAACTTTTTATAGGAAAATGTATGGAGAATAAATTTGGTATAGAAAGATTCCTTGCATGTTGGGGCGACTTGAAAAAATCAATAATGCTTTGATTCTTCACTTTATTACTTAGAAAAAATTTACGCAAAAATGACCAATGTTGGCCCATTTTTGAACAACTTGTTTTGTTTCGACTCTAACTCCTCAGCCTTGAGGGTTTAGGCCTAATTCTTTTTTATTAGCTAGAGCGAAGCCCCGTCTACCAGAATATGTGCTTTCATAGTAGTGAAATCTCTTTGAGAAAATTTTTTTAAGATAGCATCAACTCCCCAAAAGTGGACTGGTCTTTTAAAACGACATAAATTCTATCTTTTCTATTTTTTGTTAAACTTTAAGGAATTTATTAAAGAAGCAGTCAAGATGACAGAACTAGAACATAAACATATTGCTAAACTAATTGGCATTTGTGTCGCTGGTGGAATTAAACTATTTACGAACTATCGTTATTTCCGTTCGTTAAACAAATTTTTAAAATCACATCGCCATGTACTTGATGCAGCCGATTTGTTGCGCTATCCCTATCAGATTGCCCAGGTAGAAAAAAATGTAAAATGGCTAACACGTATGTACAAACACTCCTCCTCTGAAAGGGACATTTTGCGTCCGATATTTGCGCCTCGACATATGCGCGCTAATAATTGCGCTCCGACATATGCGCGCTAATAATTGCGCCCCGACATATGCGCGCTAATAATTGCGCTCCGACATATGCGCGCTAATAATTGCGCTCCGACATATGCGCGCTAATAATTGCGCCCCGACATATGCGCGCTAATAATTGCGCTCCGACATATGCGCGCTAATAATTGCGCCCCAACTTGTAAAATATCTTTTAAAAAAGGTCGAAAATTTTAAAAATGGAAAAGGGCGCACAAGTCGGGATTGCAAATGTTGGCGCGCAAATACCGGGGCACAATTATTAGCGAGCATATGTCGGGGCGCAAAAATCGGATGCTCAAAAGTCGGGTGCGCAAGAGTTGTTACGCATATGTGAGAGCGCAAAAGTTCCAACAAAAAATTTGCGGGCGAGGCTCATGTTGGCCTGGGAGTTGCGGGCGACCCCCTCCCTCCCCCGAAATTCAAAGTCTGGTGGTGTACGCGTGTGATGGCTAAGGTTAGTTATATTTATAGGCTATGGAATACCTTGCTAATATGAACATTCAACACCGTGATTTAGCAGCTAGAAATATTTTAGTGCGAAAAAAGGATCATATTGAAGTTTCCGATTTTGGTCTCTCTGCGAAAGGTGATCAAGATGAAGACTCTTTATCTCTATTTAGCCCAAAATGGGCTGCGATTGAATTGTTAGAAAACGGAATAGGGTTTAGCGAGGCAACGGATGTTTGGGCATTCGGTGTTACTTGTTGGGAGATCTTCAATTATGGCGCTGAGCCATATAAAGAAATTGATAACAAAGACCCGAATAAAATCACTCTTTTACTAGAACGCCTTAGGAATCATGGAGATTATTTAAAACAACCGAAAATATGCCATTTGAGTATTTATGAAACGATGCTTCTTTGTAAAATCAATTTGAACAAGATTTTAATTTTTTGTTGAAATTTAGGTTGGAAACGGCAACCTATTAATCGTCCAAGATTTAAAAAGTTAAAAGAAAAGTTTGAATCATTTAACCAAAAACCTTATTTTTATGCAGATGTATGTGATTGTGTTATTGTTTTAAAATTTATTTTATTATAAAATTTATAATTATAGACAACTGTATCAACCAGAGATGAGACCGACGCAGAAATATATATTAACATCGACCCTGTAACTTCTATTCAGCCATCAAATCAGATGGTAAATTTAAATTCGATTGAGATCTTTGTGCTTTTTAACGCAAGAATTCAGTATCAAGGATGAAACGTAACAAAATGAAATTCTTAAAGGGGTTCAAATTAGGGCCCTTTCTCCAAAATTTTTTTTGAAAATGACTTTCTATGGGTAAAGTAGGGTGAAAAATTGATTGCGCATATCCCCGTCGCGTGAAAATGCTTCCTTCACCACAATACCTCACAAAAATACTTCCGACTAGCAAGATCTAATTTTTCGTAATTCCAGAAATTTCGTAATCCGTAATTCGTATTACGAAATACAGCAAAAAACCCGTAAGTTCGTCATTCGTAATTCATATTACGTTTCATCCCTGGTCAGTATTATAGAAAATTCATCCAATATTTTACTGTGGGATATGTCGTATTGTTTTATTAAAGCGCGGCAATATCATACAAAAACAATCAAACTTCCATAAATCCAACTTTTTAAAAATATTTATAAATTAAGGAACCTATAGCCAATATGGAGAATGACATCGATGAACCAGATTCCGGAGTTCATATTCAAAACCATCAAGAAGAAATGGATGCTTTATTAAATAACGAACACGTAATTTCCAGTTATGAAAATAGGTTTTATATAAGAATTTTAGGATGAAGAAATGACTTCCGTGGTGATTGCATCAATATAAAAAATTTTTAATCAATTTTTAATACAGGGTATCCCAGTAGGTTGGGACTACACCTGCTATTATAGTCGAAATTTTTTTGTTATCACGAAGCTTTTTATTGAATCAGGCAACGTGAACATTGAAACGAAAAGCACAAAATTATAAAATTCAAAAAATACTCCATTTTAGCGGCTGATTTCTTGTGGTCGAGGGTTTTTGGCCATGGGAAACACGATGCATGCATTAGAATTCAAAGTTGACTTAAAGGGGGTACCACCTGGAGTCTATTGTTGTACTTGATTAGTGACAAATGATAAGCGACAAGTTACAAAAATAAAGGGAAACTAAAAAATCGACAAGTTTGTCACTTGTCGAAAAAACTGACTGAGCAAAAGAGGTTAGTCGTTTTTTTTCGACAAGTGGCAAACTTGTCGATTTTTTAGTGAACTTGTCACTAATCAAGTACATCAATAGATCTGATTTGTTGCACTCGGGGGCACAGTTGCACTGACCCAGGTCACAAATTTTTGTTTTTATGACCCACCCCTCCCCTCTGCAGATTGGCGACCTTTTTTTTAATTGTCATTGCCCGGGGACCGATGACCTACACCCGGTAAAATTTTACCGGGGTTGTGCAACTGTGCTCGGGGGCTTTTCGGCATGGCGAACACAATGTTGAAACTAATTTTTAAAAATTCACTCAAGTTTTCGCGCTAACAACATTGAAGTTGCCCTGAATTTGGAATTGAAAAATCTTGTCATTAATTCAGAAAACCTCAGTGTTATTAGCGCGAAAACTTGAGTGAATTTTTGAAAATTAGCTTTGTCATCGTGTTCGCAATGCCAAAAAGCGCCCATGTGCAAAAAATCAGCCAATTTGGGGTCATTTTATCAAAAATCGATTTTTCAGTATGGTCAGGGGAGGGGGTACCTCCTCCATGTATAATGTCGTGCCTTTCGTTTCAATGTATACGTTGCCTGATTCAATAAAAAGCTTCGTGGTAGCCAAAAAAATTTTTGACTATAAAATAGATTTTCTCATTTTTCATCTATTATTTACGAATGATTTTGTTGAACTTTTATATATTTTTTTATAAATATGAATAAAATTTTTTATCTGTTTTCATTTACATATCGGTTTATTCTATTAAAGGGGGGGGAGTAACATTTAGGGACTAATCTCTGAAAAAAATTTTTGCCAAAACAGCCTATATAGGGGTAAAATCATGGGAAAAATCGATTGCACGTATTCCCGAAGCGTGAAAATACTTCCTTGACCCTGATTCAAGGAAAACATAGATTTTTTTCGATCAAAAAACACTAGTACTTGGTTTGAAAAGACGTTTCTCCATAAACAAGCCTCTATGGTGCGGTGACAAAGCAGTGGCTTAATAGGCACAAGGTCGCGGGTTCGAATCCCGCTTGGAGCTAAATTTTTTGCACAAAGTAAAAATTGAAAAATCTTTTCAAACCAATTACTGTGCTTTTTTGATCTAAAAAATCTTTATCTTCTCTGAATCAGGGTCAAGGAAGCATTTTCACGCTTCGAGAATGCGCGCAATCGATTCCTCGCATAAAATTACCCCTAAAGGGTTACTTGTTAAAAAAATTTCTACTCGACCCTACTTTGGGCCCCCCTTTAAGACAGCTATAAAAAAAATTTGACTCCATTAGTTCCATGTTCTTATCAGTCTAAACTTCCTTGATCAAATAACACTGAACCATAGTAGTAAACAAATTTGAAAAAATTGTTTTAAATGACGAAAAAAATTGTTTTAGATAGCGAAAAAAAATTGTTTTAGATGGAAAAAAATGTCTTTAGATGACGAAAAAAAATTGTGAGCCACAATATAAATACTTAGTACCCGTAGGACCGACTGAAAGTTTTGCTTATTCTGAAAGCTCATACTCTAACGGGCATAAAAACGTCAAACTAGAACTTTAAACCTACTTTACTGTGGCGTCTGAACATGGCTATATAGGAAATTTAGCAATTTTTTGATATTTATGATTTTTTCGAGCTAGGAAAATCGCCAGAAAATGGTCAATCCTTTATTGAAAGGCTGGAAGCTTGCGCTACAAAATGCTATATTGACCTTATGGAAATTTATGGCTCGAGTGTGAGAAAAAATTGAATTTTTGCAACAATGTCTTAAGCGAATGTTGAATAAATTGTTAGTTTCTTGTGTGTGTTTTTTTGTTATTTTTTTCAATAAAATAGTTATTTACAAAACAAATTTTCAAACCAAAAAGGGCTGGTGAGTTCAACTGGAGCACCCTGTTTTCTGTCATTGATAGGCCCATATTCAAAGTCGATTTTCTCAACAAAGCTAAATCGAATTTTTATGTTCGATCCCTCATTGAAACGCCTAAAAATAGTGCTCCAAAAATAACACGGAGATCTATTAGTTAAGTTGGTTTTTCGTGGCGATCTGTCAAATTTAGCCGTTAAAAGTTTAAGACATTGTTGCAAAAATTCAATTTTTTCTCACGTTCGATCCATAAACTTCCATAAGGTTTATAGCATTTGTAGCGCAAGTTTCCAGCTTTTCAATGAGGAGTTAACCATTTTCTGGCGATTTTCCTAGCTCGAAAAAAATATAAAATATCGAAAAATTGCTAAATTTCCTATGTAGCCATGTTCGGACACATTTTCATCACAGTGAAGTAGGTTTAAAAATTCTAGTTTTACCTATTAGAGTATGAGCTTTCAGAATAAGCAAAATTATAGTCGGTTCTACGGATGTTAATGACGCTCAAAACCCTTGGTATTTTCTAGTTTTTGATCTCTTCGTAAAAACGAGAATTTATTTAACTCTAAAATGTCGGGGCGATGTCGTGAACGAGATAAACTTGAAGAAAAGCCCACAACTTCATCAGTTTTACCAAATAGCCGTTTCGTATTGAAGCTTAATCAAGCCGGCTCGGGCAGATTTGCAAAGGTTTATTATGCTTTTCTCAAAAATCAGGTATACAAAAATTTTAAGTTGAATTTAGAGCATTAAAATATATATTAGCAAATGGTGATGAAAACTCCCATAAGATATAATAAAAGTAATCCAAGATATGCTGAGGGTATGTTCAAGGACCACTGAACTTTTGAACGGACTTAGAGAATTTTTTTTAAGAGGAATTTTTACTGTTTAATGCCAAGCATTCTAGAGAGCCATCCGAAGAGACATTACTACTAGACAAAATCTTTTGACCGTAAACGGGGTTTGAACCAGCCTTTAGGGGCGCCTGAGAGAAGCCCAGTACCATCGAACCATGGAACAATTGGTGTAACCGCTCCTAATTCTAACCTCGTAGTAAGGCACAACTTCCTCGCTCTCAAATCGAACATCGCCCTCGATGTTCTTACCTCATCTGGTACTGGACTCCCAACGTCTTTCCACATACACTTCGGTATGCTCGGCGTTTACGATTATTCTGCACTGTCACCACACTTGTGGCTTCCAGGTCCTTTCGGCGCCGCAACACTCGGGTATCCTCTAGGGACAGGTCAGAGGTCTTTGACGGAGACATGTCTGGGTGCCGTAGCTTGCCTCCCATCGAGCCGGACTTTAGGCCTACTCCACCCGGATACGTGACGTACGACATCATCCGCCGACAGCGCTCACCAGCTATGTAATGCCGAGCATTCTAGAGAGCCATCCGAAGAGATATTATTGAAGTCCGCTCAAAAGTCCAGTGGTCCTTTAATTCCCAAAAAATCAACTTCAATATCACATTTTAGTTTTAAGACGTGAAGCCAACCTCCTAACACGAATGAACCATCCAAACA
>JAQGBS010000923.1:0-18197 GCA_034698545.1 Acrobeloides obliquus | reverse complement strand
AATGCGCGCAATCGATTCCCCGCATAAAATTACCCCTAAAGGGTCACTTGTTAAAAAAATTTAAAAAAATTTTTTTTTCTCGAAAAAATGCTCACGTCACTTACGGTTGTTAATGTTTAGTAGTACCGAATTTTTATTATTCTAACAGCAAAAATTTATATCAAAATGATGTCCTTTTGATCATATAGTTAGTTTAAGAATCTTATAGTTATGAATTATAGTCAATTGTACAATAGTTTATAGCCTATAGACAATTGTACAATACCTATAGACAATTTTCTTATAAAAATTTAATGCTAGAAAAACCATTGCAGACATTAATTTTTTTAAGTACACATTTAAAAGTATAAGGTATTCATCTTGGAGATTCTATTGGCGTAATTACTTTTATATCAAGTTTTCGTTGCAATACGAAATCTATTTGAACACTAAAATCCAGTTTTTTGACTTTCCATGCTCATCTTGAAATTGATGCACATCTTGCTAGATATTTTGAAATGACTACTCACATTGGACGTAAAAAATTAGAAGCTAACGGGCGAATGTTTTCATATTGCGACGAAATCTATCTGTGAAATGGAGCTATTGCGCAAGCGACCTATTTTATCCATCCGGGGCATCTTGGACAAGGGGAGGAATCAGGGCCATGGAACATTAGACATCGCGTCAAGAGATTTCGAAAAAATCACGAAAAAATTCAAAATTGCCATTTTTTTAAACCACCCTATAAGTAAACTCGTTTTTTTCGTTAATTTTTATATAAACCCTATTTTTTTATTACGGAGACCCCATACAATCTAAAGAATGAGTCGACTGCAGACAGAGTGGGTACCCCATGATTTTGGTGTCGTTTTTCTTCTCTCTCCGAGCTCTTTCCAAAAAATCTAAGTCATAAAGGGATTAAACTTAATGTTACAAAATTCGAGACACAAATAGACAGACATTTCTTGTTTAATATTAAAAGATTAACCCTACCTTGAATTCCGGCTGCCAAGAGAAAGTCGTAGCTAGATCAATCCTGGCATCCAACCAGTGAGTGTAGATGCCCAAGAGTTCATGATACCCACTGTTTGATTAGCATAACTTCTATTGCCCGTGATCTTCCAAATAAGCCCTAGATTGTAGCGGGTAGCAGCATCATTATACAGATCTGAAATGTTTTGTGGGGTGCATCCGGTTTCTCTGTTGGTTAAGCATAGATCCAACTCAACTTGTGCAGTGCCAGTCATTATGGAGCATGCCTGGGTTTTGTGCATCCAGGCATGCTCCATACTTCCTTTTGAGTATAGAGCATGCCTGAATGCACAAACCCGGCTTGCAATGAAGGAACTAGTGCCAGTATCCCCAGAAGTACAATTGTCTTCATTCTAAAAAATGGTTCTTAAGCGGTAGAAAATGGGTTACTTTATAAAACAACTTGTAAAATTTCTCAAAACGGAACCCGAAACCAAATGAACTCCCCGAAATCCTGACCTAGCTACGCCTATGCAGAAGTTGAGGGGTACTCTAAGCATTCAATTTGGGGGAAGGGTCACCGGGATAGATTAAAATCACCAATTCCACATACTTGTTCTCTAAATCAGCCCAAAAAGAAGTATTGAATAAGAATTGAAGCGAAATACGTTTAGCTCGAAGTGCTTCTAGACCGAATACTTAAATCGAGCCGCAATCAAATGTGAATATTTTAAAATTTTCGACCCTTATGTACACATTGTCTTGCATTGAAATCGTGTGCTTTTCTATCGAGCTTAATCCAACAAAATTGAAACAGATCATGTGTAGCAAACACGTGATCTATTTTCGATTTTTGTTTGATGTTTGGGACCTCATTCGATAATTTTACATTGCTAAACATCATGGCTTTCAAAAAAGCGTTAAAAATGAAAGTTTGGATGTAGATGATTTTTGTTATGAAGTAGTATGGGTCGAGCTCTACAAAATCAAAAAAATCCCAACTCTCGAAATGGTTACTAGCGCCCATATGATTAAAAACAAAACAAAGTTTGCTTGATCTTTAGATTATTCTAAGCAAAGATTGTTTTGCATTTTTCTATACAAATAATCCATGATAGCATGGAAGTTCATATATGAAAATGTAGCACTGCGTTTGTAGAATTTTATCATATCTTATCTCGAGCTTACTTCTTTTAAAAGTTATAGCGCATAGAGCGACAACACCTTTTTTCATAAACCAAAGGTATCTGGCTTCCAAGCAGACTATATCGACAACAACCCCACTTCGAATAGTGAACATGGGGGCGATTCTTGAACTCCAGGCCGAGTACTACAACTATAACATGCTATCGGCATCTTGCCCGGCGGCGGTGATATGATTTTAAAGTCTATCTAAACTTAATTCTATAAAAAAAATAAATCCGAAGTGTGTGATTATGTACAAAACACACATTCATATCTATTATTATGAACATCCGACACATTTTATTTACATTAATAATGTATAAATGATGAACTTGAACGTGCATTTTTCCATATGGCAAACAAGAATAGTATTGAACATTTTATAAAATAGAATTGACAATTCTACAAAATAGAATCGGATATTTCTTGAACGTGTGTTGATAAACAAGAATAGTATTGAGCGTTCTATAAAATAGAATTAGCAATTCTATAAAATAGAATTGGATATTCCTTGAACGTGCGTTTTTCCATTTGACTAACAAGAATAGAATTGAACATTGCACAATTTTTTCGTGTTTTGCCATAGTTCTTTAACGCAACCTCTCAGAATGCATTCTGTTTGGTTTTTCCTTATATTTATGAAATCTATGATGTTCTACATATGATCTGAGTAGAATATTGAAAAGGACAATCATACATCGACAAGGGGATCAGGCTCCATGTTGATTTGTAAAATACACGTAATAAAACTTAGTAAAATTTATACAAAGCTTTTTTTAACATTTTGATAAAGAATAGTTTTTTTGATAGAAAAATCGAATTTTTTAATATTGGGTTTGGTACTTTAAAAAAAAGTAAGTAACTTACTTTTCCTTACTTTTAACGCTGAAAAATGTGGCACTATTACTTTTTCCACGTTTTTCATGTAATTTTTTTAAAAGTAATAGTTTATAGCGTGCGGAAAAGTGAAAAAAGAAAGCTTATTTATAGGTAGAACTCGTTAAGTGAGATACCATAAATTTTAGCTATAATGAAAGATTTCGAGCTAATCTCCAATTTTTACCAAAGTCATGGCGGTCAGAAACGCTAGTAAGAGGACCAAAATCGACGATCTTTACCAAAAGGTCTTTCCACTGTCAGAGATGTCTGTAAATTTGCACAGAAATGTCTCTGAATTTTGAACTTTTTCATCGACATATACACAATGTCTTGATCAACCAAATTGAATATTACATGACACAAATGAAAATTTCTTAATCGGATTATGAGTGGCTCATTTAAAAAAAAGAGGAGGAATGGCACAAGCTATGACACACCAATTTATCTAACAAACTTTCTTTTTATCGTGCAATTATGTAAACTTGAGAAAGTAGTAATAAAGAAAATCGAGTCAATAAAAGAAAATTTGGAGTTCTCATAGAAATAAAATAAAAAAAGCCGATTAATTTTTTAAAAAACGATACTTAAAACAAACAAACATAAATTGGTGTGTCATAGCTTGTGCCATTCCTTGAGAAAATTTACGTAGGTACATTTGGGATTATCAAAAAGCCACTTCTAGTACACAGGACAAATCTTTAATCCAGCCTACCATCTTGAAACAAAAAATTTTTGACTCATCCAAATTTTTTATGTAAACTTAAAAGTATATAAATATGAGGAGTTTGATTTAAAGAAAAAAAAACTTCTCATAGTTTATCATTCAATTATTTATTTCAACCAGGGCTGAATCCAGAATTTTCCAAATCTGCAGTTTGAAGATTTTAAAAACGAAACATACGTACTTGAAGAAGATTTTTAATCGAAAAAATTTTTTGACTTCACTCCTTGGCTATAGGGTCAAAAAGTTCAAAAATCAACAAAGTCAATTTTCTGAAAAATCGAATTTTTGTCACGCGCTAATTTTTCTCGCAAAAGATTCTTCAGAAAATTTGGGTAGGGGGGCTAGATGACGATTTTTGATGAAAACGCCCAGAACACATAGATTTTTGGCCTCAAAGTTTTGCTTGAACTCAAAAAATTGAAATTTTTGAGCTCAGACAAAATTTTGAGGCCAAAAATCTAAGTGTTCGGCGTTTTCATCAAAAATCGTCAACTAGTCCCCCTACCCAAATTTTTGGAGAAATTTTTTGCGCCTGAAAAAAATTTGATTTTTCGGAAAATCGACTTTGTCGATTTTTGAGCTTTTTAACCCTATAGCCAAGAGTGAAGTCAAAAATGGGCTATCCGAATACGTATGTTTCATTTGAAAAATCTTCAAACTGCAGATTTTGAAAATTCTGGATACTGCCCTAATATCAAAATTGAAAGCATTAAAACTGATATTCGTTTTAGTGAAAAAAATGATTTTTTCTATGTTATTATTTTTCGTAATTACTATTGCTACTTCATCAGCGCATCAAGTAAGACTTATAAAAGAATTTATATCAAGGTATTTAGATAAGATGGAGGGGGTATTTATGCGTTTTAACCATCACCCTTCCTCGGTACTTAAGCCCCTCCTCCCCCAACCTAAGTGAAGGGGGCTTAGATGAATAGAAAGAGTCATTTGGCCCAACTTCTTTGTGGGGAGGTCCGGAGTTTCTGTGCGTGGGTCTTATCTATGGCGCAAAAGTTTGATTTTTTTATCTTTTACCTCTAAAAAAATTGGCAACAAAAGAAGTTCCGCCGAGTTTCCCATGGTAGGCTTTAACTGTTTTAAAGCAAAAAATGGATTTGCCTCTAACCCTGTGTTCGGTGGGGTGGAGGCGGTCCCCTCTATTGAGTGCTCAAGGTACAACAAGCATATGTGGGCCATAGGCTTCGTCAGAGGAGAGACCATGGACCCCCCCCCCTCCGAAGTCGAGTAAAACGTAAAGGTCTCCTTTATATATTGAAAAAATTTCCCGGGGTTAACCCATTTGCAGTCCCTGGACCTAGCTACGCCTATGATACAGAGTGTCTAAAAAAAGGATACCTGAGCGATTTTTTAATGAATTTGTGATATTTTTTAAAAACATTTTTGAGTCAAAAATTCAAAAAAAAATCACTCAGACGCACTTTTTTGGGGCACCATTTATGATAATGACCACATTTAGTGCTATGTTTGTGAAACTTACGGGAATGGCAACCCGGCAACACCACAAGAATGTCCTGCTGGACAAAACTATTGCACTACAGTAACGAATAATGGAAATGTCATTTATCGTGGATGTCGCCAAGGTGAACAAAGTGTTTCATCAGGCGCAGAATCCGTATCGATTTGTTCACAAAATCTGTGCAACGGTGGAGATGGAGGATATTGTTAATTTTTAAATATCTATAGCTAAGTAGTTGAAGCACGGACAAGTAGAAGAGAGCCTTCTACAGTACTTACAAAAAGTATTGCATATTTTGATTTCTGAACTTTCAATTTGATTTTTTCGAGTTCTAGAGCAGATTATTGGATGAATTTTTTTCAGTATTATACTACAATGTCCATGATCTTAGAATCAAAAAATTCTACATTGATCTGAAAAAAATTTTGGCAAAAAAAATTGATTTGAAAGATAAAAACCCACAAATTCTAAAATCGAAATCGACCGAGGTGGTCAGTCTTATGCCAAGATTTTAGACCCTTCCCGGTGGTCAGATCACATGATCAACCACAGATTCGTATACAGCTTGAAGAGATGAATATTTTTTTAAATTATCGAAAACGAATTAGTTTTAACAGAGATGTTATCGACTTTGTGAAAAAATGTCAAAAATTTGCATATAGGTGTTCGTAAAGAATTGAGTATTGACACGAAAGTATGCAAGAAATATGCAAATTTCATGTCACCAAAATTTTTTCCAAACCTGGTTGTATAATACTGAAAAAATTTCATCCAAAAATTTCTCTAGAACTCAAAAAAATTAAGTATAAACACTCGCATTTTTCGTGGGGATTTTGAGTGAAAAGAATTTTTAATTCAAACCAAAGATGGATTTTATATGCATAATCAAGTTCGGAATATAGTTAAATTTTTGAAAGCCTTTTTAACACTTTCAAGACGAGTTTTTTTTCTTTTTTGGGTTTTTTTATATGTTTGTACCCCCGGCGAGAGTCGTTGTACCCATGTCTGCGTCAGCTGTTTAAGATGCCGCTAGGTTCTCGGAGAGAGCTTCTTTATGCAATTGTTAGTCTTTAGTATGTGTGCTCAATAAATAGTTTATTATTCAATTCTCTATCACAATTAAGGCTCACAGCACAAACGGTAATTCCTAGGGCAATCCAAACAAGTCCGGAGTCCTACTGCTACATGTTGAACACGATGGCGCTAATGAAAAATTTAAAAAATCCCGGAACATATGTAAAAATGACAAAACTTATGTATGCCTTTTTCAAAAAAACGCATTTTTATAAAGGCCATATCTCCGAGTAGGAATTAAATATTTGGAAAATTTCGAGCTATTCAAATAAACGAATAAACACGACACGATTATTGGTTCGGTTAATTTTGCTAAAAAAAGTTTCGGATAACCGATCGCCAACAGTCCTGATAACTACAGTGTTTCTTCTAAAATAACCCCCCCCCCCCACAGGGAAATTCCCAAGTACCCGGTCACAGCCTATATCGAAAGTAACGTCATTTGATAACATCTTTGATAGAGGAAATATATTTAAGCAAATTAGAATGCATGTCTATAAAATTTTTGAGAAAAATCGATTTTTTGTTTTAAAATTTTGGCAAAATAGGGGATAGAAAAAACCCTGGGGGTTATTTTAGAGGAAATAAGGTAGATTAAAAACTATACTATTAAGCTGCTAATTTTCTTGCAAATAAAAGCAGGCAAAGTCTTGTTACAGTTTATACTATGCCAATATCCGTAATTAGAATTTAATTTATCTGCCACCATATATGAGCAAGATTCATTATACCAATTAACTTCACAGCCTTGACAGAAATTTACATAATCTACATCGCTGCCATCTAACCAATTATTACCATATTTATCATGGTAACCTTAGATAAAAGATTTATTTTTATACGAATTTTATTTTACCTATCCATATGTTATCTGATATGTTCAAATTTGTCGCTTGAAAATCTAAGCAAAAAATATTATTAAGGCTGGATACAAGTTGTTGCATCACCCGCAAGTTGAAAAGTTAAAGGTCGCAAGTGGTCGTACCGTGTGTCGTACTTTTAGTGCAAAATGCACTAAAAAGTAAGACGCCAGGGTCGTAAGTTGTCGTACTGGTACAAGAAAAGTACGACGTTTTTGAGTCGTACCTTTTCTCTTATTTTGGATTGTACTTTCTTTCTACAGAATGGCTAATAAAAAACCGTACTTTTGCGAATTTTCGAGCAATTTTTTGCAAAAGGACCCTACGGGGGTTTTTCTATGCGAGAAATCGTTTGCGCGCATTGCTGGATATTGAAAACGCTTCCCTCATCAAAACAACTTCCTTCAACCTCCGATCAAAGTCGACTGAAAAGGAACACTCAAATATGTCTGCTAGAGGATGATTCCTGCCAAAAATCGAAACACTTTCGACAATAACACAAACATGTTTGTGTGGAAGGAAAGATCTCGACAAGAGCTTCAAAAACTATAAAAATGAAGCTGTCAACATAATCGGAAAATGAGAAGGAGCGGAGACACCACCTGCGATTCAATGAAGCCGCCGTGCTCCGAATGCCCATATTTACCTTACCTAGTGTATTACAACATCAACTGAATAAACGACGAGAATCCCATCTAACTCTCTAACTTTTCCCCACGGGTTCAAATTCGAACTCTGACTGTACGACACACGGCACGACAAATTGTGACCAACTCAAAATCAACTTGCAGCTGGTACGACGAATTTGTGTCAACTTGTGTCCAGCCTAAATAAAATGTACTAACTTTGAATAAATTCGTTTTCTGCTGCACTATGTATTGATGTTAAATAGCCACATTGAGATTGACAAAAACTGTCTGCCTGGTCAAAAACTGTTTGTGATACAAAAAGCTAAAAATTTAATTTCTATTTAAAGTAAAGATTTACTTTATAGCACGAAGAAGTCAAATTAAAATATGTCCAACCATTTTCGCACATTCGATAAGGGCTTTCTTGAGGATATCCATCAGTAGAAAATGTAAATGCTGGGCAATAAGATGAAAATTCAGTGGTGTAAGGAATTTCACACATAAAACGTGAGATATGACGGCCACCAGCAAACATTTGAAACGCTGCATTTTTCCCTCTACTGATAATAAGAGAAATTTTCTGTCTAGTCAATTCTTCTCCTAATTTTGTATTTACATGACTTTTTTTAAATTAAGTAACTCGCTTACTATCACTGTACTCATAATCGCCACCATTTGGACTTACAAGTTTTTCTAAGAACAACTCTGTTGAAGCATTCGTGTAAGATAAGTAAAATTCTTTAAAAAATATTATTTAATGTTATATATGTTACCGGCAGAAATGAGAATTCTGCATCTCAAGATGCCTAGGCAGAACTGAGATTCTCAGCTCTACCTAGGCATTTAGGCTTAGGCTTAAGCTTAGACCTAGGCGTAAGCCTAAGCCTAGACAGAGATGAGAATCTCAGTTCTGCCTAGGCATCTTTCAGATGCCGGATTCTCAGTCTTGCCGGTAACATATATAAGTTTATTTATACACATACTTTTGATAAATGAGTTTGTATCATTATCTTTAGTCCAAGATATTATCTCACCATCAAATTCTTGGCAAATAATTTCCGCTTCATTATAATCCAATTTTTGAAAGAAAATTTGAAAACATTTTTCATTTTTATAGCCTAGGTGGAAAATTAAATAAAGGAGTGTGAGTAAAGGAGTGTGACCAACAAGCCTGACATCCCTTACAAGTCAATACAAAAGCAAGTTGAACTGTCGTTCAATTTCCACTTGCTTCTCTCCCACTCTTTGGGCCCGCTCCTTAACTTTATCTCCCCAATGGTGCTTCTGCCTAAACTCTCCTTTCCTTGTCCACATTTTCCTTCAAAAAACACGCAAATTACAACCAAAAGGTCTAACTCTTTCTGCTCAACAAGCCAACTTTCCCCCGGACTTTTTAGTGTTTGAAAAACGACAACGACTTTTCGTTGATTTGCTTTTATATTCATTTGTTGAAATAAATTCGCCTTGTGGTCATTACAAGGAGTGCTTATATAATCGAATCTTATTGACAGCGTTTTTTGACAGGGCCCTCTCTCAGGTCCACGCACAGTTGACATTTATCAAATTTCCCAGCTCAAGATTCGTATAAGAACACGGCCAATTAGTTCCTCTATCTCCCAAATCTGCTCTCCCATCCCTCAGAAGCTATTTGTGTATAAAAAACTTAAATTTACATGAATATATATAAGGTGTTGTGACATTTTTCTCGATTACTGCAGGTAGTAATAAATTTTCCTTCTTTGCGCTTGATTTTCTTAATACTAGGAACAAAACTACACCAGCTATTATGGCAATAAGAATCAAGATGAATGTTATTATTCCAACTATAATTTTCTTTTTCTTTGACCGCATCATACAATACAAAGACTGAATACAAATTGTTGGAGCTACTTCGGCTCTTATATCCCATTGAACGTGAACTACTAATCGAAAAATTTTGTTTTCGAAATTTTCTCAAAAATTACCCTATTAGGGGTAATTTATGCGTGAAACACGTTGGTGATGTTATTTTTGCATAAAGCGCTTCCATTTTTTAGAAAATCAAATTTTTCGACAAAGAAAGTACATATTTCGAAAAGCTAATATGCAAAAATTCGATTTTCTAAAAAATGGAAGCGTTTTTACGCAAAAATAACATTGCCAACGTGTTTCCAACATAAAATTACCCCTAATAGGGTGATTTTTGAGAAAATTTCGAAAAATAAAATATTTCGATTTTATACCACGTTCAATGGGGGTATAATAGCCGAACTAGCTCCAAATTGTTAGGCTGGAGACAAATTGTCGTACCACCGCATGAGTTCGCAAGTTGTCGTACTTTTTGTCGTACCAAGGTACGACAGAAAGGTACAACGATACGACACCAAAGTATGACGACAACTTGCGGCCTGCCTTATATAGCACTTGCAGATAGTTTAAGCTTAAAGGCGGTAATTAAAGGCCTCTTAAAAATAGGAAACGTTCATATAATTTTTGCAAATATTCTTAGTCCTAATGGCCTTTAAGTGCCATGTCTATGAATAATAAAACAAGAAGTAATTACTTTCTGATAATCAATTAAAATTGTCAGCCTTTCTTAACATGTATTCAATAAGTATAGTCTGCCTTACGTAAGGCAGACTATTTTTTAGTATTAAGTCAAGCAAAAAATGCCATAAACTAGACTATAGGCGACGCTAGAATTTCATTTTATGAATGTCAAAATCCCTTGGTTCCCAATCGAACTTTCGCTGTTTTTCTCAAAAAATCGAAAAAATTGCCTTGGTTCCCCTGATATTGTTTTTCTTTAAAATTTTTTTGTTAAAATCTTGATATTTAAAAAAAAAATTTTGCGCATTTAACAGCAAGTTTGCGCATGTACATTTGCGTATGAGCATTTGCGCATGCACTTGTGAAGAAGATCCACAATAAGATCAATTTCGAATATGTTTGGACTTTGTTTATGTTTTGAATTTGTATATTATAGCGAAAATCCTTTTTATTAAATTCAAACTCAATCTTTTTTCTTTCAAATTATTAAATAGGCCGTTAGATGGACAACGGTCTCGCTGTCGATCCTTCGGTCTCGGTTATTGGCATTTTCGATTTATAGGCCAGTTAGGCTGGCGGCGTGGTGGTTTCATGCCTATTGCTGGCTGCCGTGTCGCTGGTCTCGGTCCTGGTAGTTCGATAGTTTCATGACAATTGCTGACTGTAGTCTGCTAGTTTCCGTGCCTTAGTTTTGAGTACTTATTTCCAACTTTTGCACTGTGTACCTTTATCTCCCGTCCTGGCTTTGAATGTTGTTGGAAAATTGTCGAAGGAAACGTGAAATAACCCTGAGACAATTTTCCGCCTAATTTGGTCATTCACTGTTCATTGTATTTTTGTGGATGTTTTGAGGTCAAAAATAAATAAAAGAATTTTATGAAAGCTTTACTTATGTTACTCATTATGGTCGCTGAACCCGCACTGTTATTTATTGCGCTAAGAGGGCCTAAAAGTTTCAATTTTAGATATTTTTGGCAAGAGTATTACCCCGACGTTTCGTTTCAAGAATCTCTGAACAAGACCGATCGCGAATTGAATACTAGAAGTTTTCGAGCTTTGGTGCAAGAGAAGGATTTTGTGTCAAAAAGTATTATTTCCGACGCTTCGCCTTAAGAATCTCCGAACAAGACCACACGGTGCAAGATAAAAGTCAGGTGGGGTAAGCGAATTTTACACACTTTTGCGCATGTAACATTTGCGCACGTTCGTTTGCGCATGTATGGCCCCTGTATATGGTGCCCTGTGAGACTACATGGTAGCAGAATAGCCCCGAGACAAGACCGAGTGGGCTTGCCTAAACCAGCCCACAACAGCTGTCACTGGATGAGCCACTTTAGGGGCTACACATGTACAGTTGCGCATGTAACATTTGCGCATGCACTTAACAAATTGCGCAAATGCACATGCGCAAATATAAATGCGCAAGCGTCACCAACCCGGATGGCATCCCCCCTAGCGTCGCCTATGCGTTAGACTTCAAAGGCCTGATTCACAAACCATCATCGCTAATTAGCGTGAACGTTAGCAGTCGTGAAGTTTCACGACGATTTCCGGATGCAGTCCGGAAATCGTGTCCGGACGCTAGCCGTCTGGAAATGCGAATTTCCGGACGCTAGCCGTCCTGAAATCGTTCGGAAATTGTTAAAATCACTATTTCCGAAAATTGTCGTGAAATGTCGCTTCATGACTACTAGCGTTCACTCTTACCAATTTCAGCGACGATTTATTTGGTTAAGGGCGCAGTGAGCTCAATAAATTTCGAACTTAATGACGGGATCTTATATTTACGAACGGCGTATTCATTGTGAAACTAATGTTTCGATCCCTTATGATAATTTGTCCTGTTTTTTACTCTGGCTTCCTGATATTGTTTCAAATGCCCAAATTATCCCAATTGGTATGGGTCTTAGTATACTAATCATTCTCATTTCAATATTTTCTAAAATCAAGGAAGATTACCGTTGGTTCGTGCTCAATCAATCGATTTTCGAACTCCTCTATTTATCTATAAGCTGTAGCTGCCGATATTATGTCTTTGATTACGAAGACTTTGATTCATCTGTAATAGAATGTTGGAGGGAAATGAAAATTTTCCGATTCAACATAAAACTTTATACTGCACTAAAAATAATATTTTGGCATGAACGCTCTATTGTGATCTTTACATTATTTATGATTGTACTAACTCGATTTTTAAGCATTTGTACGAATTTAGCATATCAATCTTTTATTAATAAGAGAATGCTCTTTCCAATTATTATATGCTCAGATATACTGTTTCGAGTATATAGTTTTGCATCTGGATATTCCTATGTTTATTTTGATGCTGTGCCTTGGGATGGAGGATATGACGGTATCTTTTTATTTAAAATGCGTAATGTCTCTCTTCGGGCTAACTATTGCATATTGAATTTAAACCTTCCTCATGACATGCTAATATGAGATGACTAAATTCTAAGGTTTTTGACACCAAAATCGGGAAGGGGGTACGGAACTGGAAAATTTGAAAAATCGATTTTTACATTTTACGTTATAATTTTTTATATGTACAGGGTGTCATAAAATAAACCGGACACCTGCGCGTGCTGTTTGAACGATCGCTCCATCTCGTTATTGTGTGTACCAGATTTCGTTCGTTAATTTGTGAGAATCCTTATAATTTTTTAGCTGCTGTTGCTAACGGAATTGATCATAGAATAATGATAAGAGAAATAGATATTTCAATTAAAATAGTCTTTATACTTCTTACGAACATAATGTCCTGGTCAATAATCATAAAAGTTGCAAGACAAATCAAACTTCAAGTTCAATTGAACCAAAAGAAGCGATATAAAGAAACTATAAGAATTGCCATTGCATTATCACTTCAAAGTATTGTTTTTACAAGTTTTATTTCTATAGAGCTAATGGGTTTCGTACAATATTTTCTATATTATCAACCTTTCTATTTCATAAAACTGTCGGCAAAATTTGTGGTTGATGAAGTGCTCCAGATTTGTATTGTTTTCAACTCACTTTTTACTCTTTTTATTATGCCAGGATATAGAAATTCCTTGTTAAATGTTGTCAAATTTCTGTACAAACTATTTTTATTTTATTCCATCAAATTAGGTCTGTATAAACCAAATGCCAATCCAATTATGGTTAGGGTTGGACCGATGCTAACTGATCAAATAAGTCAAAATTTAGATGCTGCCAATTGACAGCCATACAAACACAGTAGCGGAAATAAAAATCCGGACAACCTTTAAAGCTTGGTATCTATTGCACCAGAAATCCGTTTTCGATAAAAAATTTCTTTCAATATTTGGTAAGATTGCATGCTGAATACGGTCCAATATTCTTTTTGAGCGTAACTCATGTTTTCGTTTCAATACCAAGACTTTTTTTAAAATTAGATCGTCAATAACGTAACCTATTTTACGATGTTGATATTTGGCTATAAAAGTCGATTTTTGACAAATTTTTCGACAAAAAACGGCAGATTCATGTTCAGCGTATAAAAAAGCTATCGGAAGGTAACAATTTTGTCAAAACTACTTTTATAGCCAAATATGAGCATCATAAAATAGGTTACATTATTGACGATCTAATTTTATAAAAAGTCTTGGGATTGACACGAAACAAGAATTATGCTCAAAAAGACTGATTGGATCTTATTCGGCATACGCTCTTACCTAATACTGAAAATTTTTTAGTCGAAAACGGATTTCTGGAGCACTATATACTAAGTTTTAAAGGGTCTTCGGATTTTTATTTTCGTTATTTAGTTCATACATCTTATAATTGTCTAACTTTTTTGCATCTTTCTGATTTTTAATTTCTGATCAAAAACATTCTAGTTGTACAGAAATCATAAACTATAAAAAACTTAACCGATTATTGAATTTTTATTATTCTAACAGCAAAAATTTGTATCAAAATGATGTCCTTTTGATCATATAGTTAGTTTATGAACTATAGTCAATTTTCTTACCGCTCATATTATAAATTCATTGATTTTTAGTAACATTTTTATTTGACCAATAAACTTTATTTGACGTTTTTCCTATCAAAAATTTTCCTTTCATAAAAATTTAATTTGCGTAATTACTTTTATATCAAGTTTTCGTTGCAATACAAAATTTATTTTTTCTAAAACCCAGTTTTTTGACTTTCCATGCCCATCTTGACATCGATGCACATCTTGCTAGATATTTTGAAATGGCTACTCGCATTGGATGTAAAAAATTGGAAGCTAACGGACGAATGTTTTCATATTGCAACGAGATAGCTATCGGAGAAATGGAGCTATCGATCTATTTTATCCATCTAGGACATGTTGGACAAGGGCAGGAATTAGGACTATGGAATTAAGGCCATGGAGCATTGGACATCGCGAAATGTCAAAAAATCGCGACAAAACTCAAAATTGCCATTTTTTAAACCACTTTATAAGTAAACTCGTTTTTTTCGTTAGTTTTATATAAAACCTATTTTTTTATTACGAAAACCTCATGCGATCTAAAGAATGAGTCGGGCGTAAACCTCATTTTCATGGAGAAAAATTGCAAAAAAGTGAGGTGACTGGGGACGGTGCAAAAAGAAACGGAAGGAAATCAAACCCCGGCGGAATCAAACCCGCCACCTCTGAGGCAAAAACCCAGAGCTTTGCCACTGCGCTACAGAGGACAAAACAAAACAAAGTTTGCTTGTTTTTTAGATTATTTTAAGCAAAAATTGTTTTGCATTTTTCTATTCAAATAATCCATGATAGCATGGAAGTTCATATATGAAAATGTAGCGCTGCGTTTGTAGAATTTTATCATATCTTAATCTCATCTCGAGCTTACTTCTTTTAAAAGTTATAGCGCATAGAGTGACAACACCTTTTTTCATAAACCATAGGTATCTGGCTTTCAAGCAGATTATATCGACAACAACCCAACATCGAATAGTGAATATGGGGGCAATTCTTGAAGTCCAGGCCGAGTACTACAACTATAACATGCTATCGGCATTTTGTCCGGCGGCGGTGTTATGATTTTAAAGTCCATCTAAACTTAATTCTATAAAACAAGAATAAATCCGAAGTGTGTGATTATGTACAAAACACACATTCATATCTATTATTATGAACATCCGACACATTTTATGCACATTAATAATATACAAATGATGAACTTGAACGTGCATTTTTTCATATGGCAAACAAGAATAGTATTGAACATTTTATAAAATAGAATTGACAATTCTATAAAATAGAATCGGATATTTCTTGAACGTGTGTTGGTAAACAAGAATAGTATTGAACGTTGTATAAAATAGAATTGGCAATTCTATAAAATAGAATTGGATATTCCTTGAACGTGCGTTTTTCCATATGACTAACAAGAATAGAATTGAACATTGCACAATTTGTTCGTGTTTTGCCATAGTCCTTTAATGCAACCTCTCGGACTGCATTCTGTTTGGTTTTTTAGCAAAATTAGATAATATTCTACCAACAGATTATAAGCTACAACTTGATTTATATGAAAATTTTAAGATTATTGTTGAATCCTCTCCTGACCATGATTCAGGGAAAAACGGTGTGTTTATTGAAGCGAAAATCGAAAAATGTAGATTTTTCGCGTAAAATCAACTTTCTAGGGGTAAGTTTATTGAAATTCAAAGATTAGATGCTTAAAACGTCATGCAAGTTCATCGATCAATAATGACTTATGACGATTTCAAACGAACGAATTGATTTTTTGACGCCCTCACCCCCCCCCCCTCCCCCCCCCACAGGGTCCACAAGAACAACTAGAAAAATGACAAAATGTCTCCAAAAATTATTACTTCGGAATTTCGACTAACTTTTTCATCAACATAAATACAATGTCTTGATCAACCAAATTGAATATTACATGATGACGCAAATGAAACTTTCTTAATCGAATTATGAGTGGCTCACTTAAAAAAAGAGGAAGAATTATCATGCAATTATGTAAACTTATCATGCAGTTATGTAAACTTGTCAATTATGTAAATTTTAGCTATAATGAAAGATTTCGAGCTAATCTCCAATTTTTACCAATGTCATGGCGGTCAAAAACGCTAGTAAGAGATCCAAAATCGATGATCTTTACCAAAAGATCTTTCCACTGTCAAAGATGTCTGTAAATTTGTACAGAAATGCCTCTGAATTTTGACTAACTTTTTCATCAACATAACACAATGTCTTGATCAACCAAATTGAATATTACATGACACAAATGAAAATTTCTTAATCGGATTATGAGTGGCTCATTTTAAAAAAAGAGGAGGAATGGCACAAGCTATGACACACCAATTTATCTAACAATCTTTCTTTTTATCATGCAATTATGTAAACTTGAGAAAGTAGTAATAAAGAAAATCGGGTAAATAAAAGAAAATTTGGAGTTCTCATAGAAATAGAATCAAAAATGCCGATTAATTTTAAAAAGATACTTCAAACTAAAACAAACATAAATCATTGGTTGGTGTGTCATAACTTGTGCCATTCCTTGAGAAAATTTACGTAGGTACATTCGGGTTTATAAAAAAAATCCGCTTCTAGTACACAGGAAAAATTTTTAATCCAACCTAACATCTTTAATTTTTGACTCAATCAAATGTTTTATGTAAACTTAAAAGTATATAAATATGAGAAGCTTGATTTAAAAATTCATAATCAAGGCAATAGATTAAAAATGTTCTACAAGCTACTCTTCATCTGCTCTGTCTTTATTGTCTTTGCGGTTAGGGGCCATTCACATATTACGTAATGAGGTTGGGGGAGGGAAGGGATAGCCGAAATGATCATGGTTGATTATAGGGGGGGGGGGGTCGGGTCATGATTACGTAATCATCGAAAAAACAACAAACTTCTCGTAATTTATCATTCAATTATTTATATCAACCAGGGCTGTATCCAGAATTTTCAAAATCTGCAATTTGAAGATTTTAAAAATGAAACATACGTATTCGGATAGCCCATATGTGAGTTTGAAGAAAATTTTTAGTCGAAAAAATTTTTTGACTTCACTCCTTGGCTGTAGGATCAAAAAGTTCAAAAATCGACAAAGTCAATTTTCCGAAAAATCGATTTTTTGTCATGCGCTAATTTTGCGCGCAAAAGATTCCTCAGAAAATTTGGGAAGGGGGCTAGTTGACTATTTTTGATGAAAACACCCAGAACACATATATTTTTAGCCTCAAAGTTTTGTCTGAACTCAAAAAATTGCAATTTTTGAGCTTAGACAAAAATTTTGAGGCCAAAAATCTATGGGCTATCCGAATACGTATGTTTCATTTTAAAAATCTTCAAACTGCAGATTTTGAAAATTCTGGATACAGCCCTAATATCAAAATTGAAAGCATTAAAACTGATATTCGTTTTAGTGATAAAAAATGAATTTTTCGATCTTATTATTTTTCGTAATTACTATTGCTACTTCATCAGCGATTCGAGTAAGACTTATATAAGAATTTGTATCAAGGTATTTAGATAAGATGGAGGGGTATTTATGCGTTTTAACCATCCCCTTCCTCGGTACTTAAGCCCCTTCTCCCCCAACCTAAATGAAGGGGGCATAGATGAATAGAGAGAGAGAGAGTCATTTTGCCCAACTTCTTTGTAAGGAGGTCCGGAGTTTCTGTACGTGGGTCTTACCTAGGGCGCAAAAGTTTGATTTTTTTATCTTTTACCTCTAAAAAATTGGCGACAAAAGAAGGTTCCTCCGCGTTTCCCATGGTAGACTTTAACTGTTTTAAAGCAAAAAATGGATTTTCCTCGAACCCTGTATTCAGTGGGGTGGGGGCGGTCCCCTCTATTGTGTGCTCAAGGTACAACAAGCATATGTGGGCCATAGGCGTTGTCAGAGGAGAGACCCTGGGGGGGGGGG